>CAUYQV010057933.1:0-25586 GCA_963574575.1 Galagoides demidoff
AAGTGTGTTCCTCAATCTTCTGTCTTGGCTCTGCTCCAAACCATCAGCTAAGTAGCTAAACTTCTGTCCTTTCAGCCTCCTTCTGGACGGGAGCTTCTGTAAAAAGCTGGCTGCAGTCCGCCATCTTGGCTCCGCCCCCCATGACATAATTTTCATTGTTTTTTTTAATTATTAAAAAAGTGTATTTGTATTTGAGTGTATCTGTTTTACTTATAAAAAAAAAAGTAATGTGTAAAACAGCCTCACCTGGGTTCTTCAGAATATATTTCAGAAAAGGGCATTGTTATCTTAGAAAATAAAAGTTCATGTTCACTCACCCCACACTCACTGTCTCACCCATAACTTCCCATTCCCCAAGCTCCATTCATGGTGAATGTCCTCTATTGGTGTACCATTTTTTATGTTTTATACCATATTTTTACTATACTTTTTCTATTTAGCTACATTTTAATACACAAATATTTACCTCTGTGTTACAATTGCCTACAGTATTTATTAACATGATGTAGAGATTTGTAACCTAGAAGCAGTAGGCTGTACCATCCAGCCTAGGTGTGTAGCAGCTGAGGCCATCTAGGCTTGTGTAGGTATATTTTGTGATGTTAACACAACAATGAAATCACCTAACAATGCATTTCTCAGAACTTTTTTCCATTCAGTAGCATGTGACTATTGCTATAAGTAGCTTAAGCAATAAATATTTATCACCTGACAAGAAGACTGAAGATTCAACTTTTAAATGCTGCCTTCAGGGAGTCAAGACACATCCCATCTACCTGCCTCTTATTCTCAGAAGAGGTTCTTTGTTCTTTGGCTTGTCCTAAATACATAGTTGGAAGATGGTTGCAGCAGTTTCAAACATCACAAATAAATGAGAGTACATGTGGTTAAAGCTGAAGACCTTTGCCTCCCATGTGTCTTTTTATTAGGGAAGAAATTTTTTCAATAATTCTTTCAATAAACTATCTTCTTTTAATAACATGGCCAGAATTGGATCACATGTTCATGCCATAATTACAATTAGAAATGCATTTCTGACATCTTCTTCTTTATAGTAGATGGTTGGCTTTAGCTCTAAGGCAGTAGAAGATGAGACTGTGTCTGCCTCAGAGTTCTTTTGTTTGCTTTAAATATGAAAGCATTTCTCCAAACTCATGATGAGTTACTAGAATGAGTTAGCACTTTTAGATGTTCTGTTTTAATGTCAAAATGGTCCCTAAACCAACATATTCCATGGTCACTTTCTCTAGATTTCTGAGAGACTGAGTAAATGTCTCCACATTACTGTGCCCACGCCATTTACATCCTATGAAAGAGTGCTTTGTTTCTTACATGAAAATCCTACATAAATACGGCTGAAATTGCAATAAGACAAATGTTTGGAGAAAATATCAAAGATGTACCACTTGCTACCTACCTGGAAGGGTAGGGAAATAATTCACAAGTAAGGGGTATTTGAAGGAAAAACCAGAAGTTTCTAGGCAATTGGTCAGAAATAGCAAAGTACGCCAAGGCACAGAAGAGCTTTCCCATGAGTGTACAGCAGTTTGTTTTTGCACAAAACGAAAGAATATTAGCATTAAGAGTTTGATGTAATCATGAATGTACAAACAGTTCTTCAGTGTATAAACTTTAAATCTCTGAAATGCATGGTGGGTTATGCAAAAGGAAGACCAAAGAATCCTTTGTTTGACAACTAAGGGGTTTAGGACTAATCATGTAGGAAATGCAAAATAAAGTGAAAAAAAGTGACCATACCAGTGATATGATTATGTCCTTATAAATTAGTTTTTTTTAAATTTCTTCATTACAATCTTCATTAACTCTTACCGGAACTGCTAAGGTTCCAATAACTGATCTCCCTTCCCATGTTTCTCTGCTTTACTCTTCCTAAGTGAAATTTCTCCATGAAATAGCCCATAATCACCTACCCTCTCTCTAACATAGAACGATTTCCTGAAAAAGTCCTATGGAAGACCTATGACTTATTTTGACATAAATATCAATATATTAAAAAAAAAGTTATGTGACATCTTTGAGGGGATAAGATAGAAGCAGAGTGTATTAGAGAGATATAATTAGTAAGTGTCATTTGATGCTATATGTAATTGATATGGAGAAATTATGACATCATTAGTGTTCTGAATTTTGCCTTTTCGAAAATTCTAGCATCATTAAATATTATTGGGGAGCACTGGAATAGTAGCTTCCATAAAAAAAATAAAAATACTGAAAACAAGTATAAAATACTAAGAACTATGTAATTGAGGCACTGATTACAGACTACTTACGTTGGACTGATAATGGAAATAAGAGAAGGGTGGATTTGGAGACTTAAAGAAGATAATTGATCTTAGGAAATATGAAAATTGTGACTGAGAAACAAAAAAGAAAAATTATTTTTTTGGAATCAACCTTTGGAAACTGTGAAAATGCGTTTTGCTGAAGATGCTTAATAAGTGAGCTGAAAAAAGACTGAGGGAGCCTGAATTGGGTAAGTTGTATAAATACAGTGGGATTTAATCAAAGATGCATGCTCACATAGAAGGCTTGAAGATAAAGGAAATTATTTAGAATATCATTTAAACAAAAGTTTGAAATGAAATTCACACAGAAGGAGGGCCATATAAAGCTGGCTGGCACACATATGTCTGAAAATCAGCAGTGCTAGGCTACAATTTTTTTACTAAATAAAAATTGGCAACCAGGAGGAGAACCAGAAAAGGCCAATGTCATAATTCTGATTTGAGATTTTCAACCTAGGAATTGTGTAAGAATGGAGAAGAAAAGGACCAAAAATATCAATGATATCAGTTTAGAAGTACAGAAATTAGAATCCACGAAGTGTATAACAGGTCAAAGGGAGCTGGTGAAGGGGGACAGGGAGGAGATGGAATAATGGAAGTAGGTAGGTTGAAGATGAAAAGTTTGAAAAGATAGAAAGATAGTAGGTTATGTTTAGATATTGAGTATTTAAAGTCTCAAATCTTATGTAGAGAGCTCTTCTATGTAATAAAAAATTGTGATCAAGGTCCAGATAAATGAACTCAGACAGAAAGGAAAGTTATAAGGATAGAAATACTAGGAAAATAGGGAGGTTGGGACATCGTTCTCCAGGTCTGGCCTCCTATCTCTCATTCAATCTTCTTTCACCAAGGATAACCCAGCTTACTAAGGAAACATTCCTCCTATGTTCTAAGTCCACGTGACCCAGCTTGACTCTGCTGACAGTACCCCGCCCCCACACGTGGTTCCGAAACTCACCTTGACCAATCAAAGTAACAGATAAACATGGCCACAACAGTTAGTTCAGGACCAGCTAAACATATAACACAAACCAGTCCAATTTTAGGACCTTAAAAAAAAATTCTGGTCTCTCCAAGTTTAACATGTCATCTTGAAATTTCTTTTAGGCATACTAATATCTCAAGGGGATCAATGACATTATTTTAGGGCCAGTTTCAGGCTAAAGCAAGAAAGAAATAGAGAAGGCAAACATGAGTATTAATGATGGAATAACCTTTTGACACCACCTGGCCTGGATTCCATGGATTCTTCACATAAATTCTGCCTTAATTTCCTTCTATTTGATTGGGCTTCTGTCATTTGTAATCACAAAATTTTCTAAAATAACTACCGCTATGTTTTGCACACCCCAAGGAACAAGAATAGGAAGAAAAGCACAAAAACAGAAGTTTAGCAGTAAACTATTCCTGGCAAATGTTTTCATATTGCATATTATTCTTTTTTAATCCATGTTCATTTTAGACAAATCTTAACTGCAAATCCGAACATTAAACTAATTAGATCTAATCACATTAAATGTGACTTTTTTTTTTCAGCTGCAGTGACTATATTTAAAACTAAAGCAGCAACAGCAATCTTTTAAATCCCTAGGGGGGAAATGGAGAAGCAGTAATAAATAAGAATAACATCTAATCTGTACAGTTTTCATTGTCTTTTGTGAAAATAAGTGTTATTTTAGAAAATGGTTCTCTACAGCATAAAATGACCCCTCAGGAAGGTTGGAAGTTTTATCACCTAAGTAAATAGTATGATACATACAACTGGAAATAAATTATTAACATTTAGTGTAGAAATGGATGTTTTATTTCAGTGACTTGGGTAGAAAAGCTACAATTATGGAGCTTTCAAGCATGATAGCATAATGATACAGTTCTTTATCTGATTTACAGAGAATGCTGCCATTTGAAACAAAAGCAACAGAGTAACTAAGACAGAACAATCTCAAATTAAATGACCAAGCTGCTAAGACTTTTTCTTCTTAGATAAGAAGATATCATTTGGCTGAGAGAATGAAGAGGAAAATAGGTAGATGGTATGGCTTAGGTGACAGCAAATGGAGCACCTTTTACCTTTAATTGACTGACTGAAAGGGAGGCAGTCTCCATAGAGACTGGGATGCCTTTATGGGAGAGCCCAGTTCAGTCAGAGAGATGGGAGAGGGAAGGTTGGGTCTCCATTTCTAAGAGATGAGAAGGATGACTTTCGTATGAGAGCCACAGGCTTCCATGGCTGACTTCAGCTGTTATCGGTCCTCCATATTATAGAATATAGTGATTTTGGGGGAAAAAAAAGCTCAATTCAAGCATAAACTGTTTATAGTAAGACATTAAGGCATAGGGATTTTTTTTAAAATAAATGTAGTTCTTAAACAATTGCTCAGACTCTTAAGCTTTATGTTATGTCCATCATCAATATGCAATAGGCTTTGCTCCTTAGCTATATGATTATGATATGAAATCCTGTAATTACATTGTCATAAATGAATTGTATGGTTGAAGGGTCATGCATTGTGCCTCTCAGATATATATTAAATTTTAATAAAATATTTGAATGATAAAGTAGAATAGAGGGCTTCAGTGAACCGCTGTCTTCTGTAACATTCCTTCTTTCGCTGGTGTTCACCAAGCTACCTTCTGTTTTTTCGCCTACCTCAGTGGCTACTTCTCAGCTTTTAAAATCTCCAGACTTCTCTTACCCTTAGAACTAGGCCCAAAACAGCTCTGTGGACTCTCACCTTCCACCTAGAGAGGGGACCTTTTAAACATAGACAGGATGATGGGACTTCTCTGAAAAACCCCTCCCACAGTTTCCTGCTATAGAAGGAATAAAATTCAAAACTCTTTCTAAGGCCCATCCTTAAATGCTCCTTCTTCTAGATAATTGATTGTCTCTCGTCTTTTTATACTCCAGCCATAGTTTTTCTCAATTCCTTACAATTGCTAAATCTGTCACCTCTAACGAACAGCGTCTTCCGATGACTGTCTCCTCTCTCTTTGATCTCATTTTAAATGCAATTGCTTCAAAGCCTTCCCTTGTATCCTCTTTTGTAAAAACTTGACAAATATTAATCTCAATATTAATTCTTAGTATTTCTCCTTCAAAAACATACTACAAGCTGTATTTCTTTTTTGATGGGCCTATTTGCTTATATTCACCTCTTTTTCACCATTAGAATATAAGAACCATGAAGCCAATCCTGGAGTCACCCTTCAGCAAATCAATACTGATCTTTCTCCATATACAATGTACTATGTTCAATATCAGCTCAGCCATGACATTGAGGTAAATTCCCATGATGAGCCACTGCCCTATACAGTTGGAGTCGTTTATAAATAAAGTTCAAGGGTCAAATACAGAGAACCATGTCCAATGGGAATTTACAAGTAAAGTTGTGTCTCATCAAATCTCTTATCAAATTTTCCTTTGAAATGTACTAAAAAAGAGATTCTAAATCTAGACTCTTCAAGATGTACATGTGGTCTCACGCTGTGATCATCCTCACCCTCCTGGAGCCGCTGAAACTTCTATCAGTTTCTCTGACTCCACATTCCTTCATCCTTTCTGTTTGTCTGTAGGTCAAGGCACCCCCATTGACTTTATCCTCCTTTGACCCATTTCAAACCATGGGTCAATCTTTAGCCACATGTTTGCCACCTTCTGACTCTTAGTCAAGATGGTTAATTTCCTAGCATTTTTTCCCTCACTGCATAGTCCCTCAATTTTCTCTGAAGGACACCCTTCAACAGCTTTCGTAAATCTAGCTTTATCTCTCTTGAATTCCTCTTTCTCCCTGGTACGTGACAGCAAATAGCCATTTCTTCCTCAGATTCACTTGGCATTTATGTGTAGCCATTACTCTCTCACCCTTCTGTAGTGAGTAACTGTTGAAAACATATTGAAGTCAAGTTTTTAATGGCCTTGAAACAAGGAGAGAAAGGCATTGATTCACTTCAGACCCAGGAGAGGAGTCCTGCTTATTTACAGTGTACTTGTGGTCTAGGCTAAGTTTAGAGTAATGAGACTCTCCCATAGTTATTGGAATATTTAAAACATCCTTTTACTGGTTTCTATCTTAATGGATCTACTCTTTCCTCCAAGGTTTATCATCACTGCTCTTGGAATAAATTTTTAATTTGTATAATAGTGCACAGAGCCTACAGTTTTTCACAGTTTACCACGTTAATCCTGCCCAGTTGTGTAAACAAAGGATGCTCTTTTAAGCCCAACACTTCATGTTGCATTTACATGGAAGATCTCTTTGTGCCACATCTGCTACTCTCAAACATATACACTGGCTATCTTAGTCTTTTCTGACTGTCACCTACTCATAATTCAGGTTACAGCTTAGCCAGCCCTGCTGGGCATCTGGAGAGTTTGCTTATGCCTCCTCAAGCTTTACTCGCTGGAAGTTATCTGTCTGTCCTGGTAAGCTCTTGAAAGTTCACACAAATAACTTTTTTCCTTATAATGTGTCTAGTGTCTATCTCAGCACGTGGCGCCTAACAAGTACTTTGCAAATCATCAAAGGATAATAAAGGATGGGCTATCTCTCTGTGGCTGGTTCCAGAGATGGCTTTGCTTACGTGTATATTCAGGCTGGCTCACTCCAGTGTTTTTCTGGAGCACATTAAGCATATTCCTAGTTTCCAAATTAGCTAATATAATTTTTTTTATTATATGAAATAACATTAGCACCTCCCTTTTCTGACTTCTCAGATGATATTTTGAATAATCTGTGGACAAGACATTTTATCTGGAACACTATGAAGTCCTTAGAAAACAGTAATATCTGCAGAGATAAACATTTTCCTTCCTACAACTGTACATGCTCTTTGGTGAACGTTCCTTCTTGAAAGAGCCTGATGACTCTAGAAGCTCTTCATATCAGCTATGCCACATTATTTGAAACAGTAATAAATATTTGTATTTTCAATATTTAAATTATAATATATAGATTAATTTTAAAGTATAAAAACTTATTTTGAAAATTTCTCAGGGTTGACTCGGCACCCGTAGCACAGTGGTTACGGCACCAGCCACATACACTGAAGTTGGTAGGTTTGAACCCGGCCTGGGCCAGCTAAACAACAGCCCAAGAGTGTGAGTTTGTTGTGAGCTATGATGCCACAGCACTCTACCGAGGGTGACATAGTGAAACTCTGTCTCAAAAAAAAAAAAAAAATTTCTAAGTGTTAACTAGTGAATTTTTGAGTTATATTATTTTATGTTTTATAACTCTATGAGGTAGATATTAATATTGCCAGTGTGGAGAATCCTCAAAGAACTCAAATTAGACCTCCCATTTGATCTTGCAATCCCATTACTGGGCATCTACCCAGAAGAAAAAAAATAATTTTATCATAAAGAAATTTGCACTAGACTGTTTATCTCAGCTCAATTTATAATTGCCAAAATGTGGAAACAACCTAAATGCCCACCAACACAGGAATGCATTAACAATATTGACATGTTAACAATGGATTAATTCTGTGGTATATGTATACCATGGAATACCAGTCTGTCATTAAAAAATATGGAGACTTTTCATCTTTTATATTAACCTGGATTGAGTTGGAACACATTCTTCTTAGTAAGGCATCACAATAATGGAGAAGCAAGAATCCAATGTGCTCAATTATAATCTGAAGTCAGCAGATGATTTAATACAAGGTGGTAGGTAGAAGAATGAGGAAGTGGAGAGAGGGGGGACGGTGAAGGGGGTTGGAGGTGATGGTGTATAGCACACCTCTTGGGGGCAGGACACAATTATAAGAGGGACTTCACCTAACAAATGCAATCAGTGTAACCTAATTCTTTGTACCTTCAATGAATCCCAAGCAATACAAAAAGAGAGAGAGAGAAAGAACAAGACTAAATTAAAAGCTACTAATCTAAATAAAATTTGTTTCCATTTTGAGCTAATAACTGTAGTTACTTATTCACCATATGACTATTAAATAGTTTCCTTTTGAAATTTGGGTAGTATTTGTTCTGTTTTGAATAGTCATTACTTGAATCAGTGTTAGGTGCTGAATAACTTCTCAGTAAACAGTGGATCCAAGATTAAAAGTGGGGCTCATGTTTCCAAATGAAAAATTCTTTCTTTGCTTTTTAACTTTATCGCTCTATGTCAAACTCATAGCAATCTTGAAGAAAATAAAAGGATTTATGTGACTGTGGCAAGAAGTTTCATCAACAAATATGGTGAAAAGCACCTTTATTATTATGTTTTTTTTTTTGGCAGGGTCTAGGTTTGAACCCACCACCTCTGGCACATGGGGCCAGCACCCTACTCCTTTGAGCCAAAGGCACCACCCCAAAGTATCTTTAAATACATGTATTACTGAAACAAATCACTATTCTCATCTTCAACTTTGCACTTAAATTTTTTTTTTTTTTTTTTTTGCAAATTCTAGTCCCTCCCTAAGTATTTCCCCCCCAGATCTACTAATCACCTTAAGGACATAGATTGGGAAAGAGTTTGTGAGATTTTTTTCATTAGATGTTCTCTATGAATTGACATGTATAAGGGAGTGAGGGAAGGAGGGTTGGGCAGAGGGACAGGTGAACTGCAATGCCGTCACACAAGCACTTTGCCAATCTAAAAAGCCCTCTGTAACTGGGGCGCCATCTCAGGGTTGTCCCATTTAAAGCAAAGAAGCAAAGCCATTTACACACACTTCCGCTAGTCACTGTTTACAAGCTGCCCCTGTGGGGGGACTGTAACATTGCGTATGAAAGCTCTTTTCTTCTTAAGAAAAATTGTTGAAAAAGGACTTAGCTGTGAGCCATCAGCTGCCAGGCAACTGGAATAATGAGCTCCTCAGTCCTAAAGACGAGTTCTTGGTAGCAGACCACAGTGTCTAATTTACCTACATATTTAAGAGAAATTAAATGCAATACAATTTCACCCCAGTGTACTTTCTAAATAGCCAAGTTTTCCTCTTGTCAGCATACATTTGTTAGCATAGCTATTCCTTAGTTCAGCTTCACATTCTCAATTTATATCTTTTTTTACTTATTTATATTCTATAACGTTTACTAAAAATATAGGAACCATAAAGACAAACACGCTGAGCCTCTTATTCAGATCTACTTCTCCAACACCTGGAAGATTATCTGGCTAAGAGTAAGCACGCAATAAAACTTCTTCATAAATTCAAAGGTGAAGCATGAGAGACACTTTCAGGATCTACACAGCTATCTCAGACTTCGAAGCTCATTATCTGCATGAAGTTGCAAAGCCCTAACAGGTATTTCTTAAGATCCAACAGACTCTGAACTCGTAGAGCCTCCCTACTGTTGTGTTGACGTGACTACCAAGAGGACCTGCTTCAAACCTAACATTATTTGTTGCTTCGTATTTATTCTTTTATTATTGTGATTCGCTGTGACTCCACCTCACTCCTTCTGATCAGCTGATTTCATTTATGTGATAAAGCAACCGGAAATTTAAAATCAGTAACAACCTATTTAATTGTTTTGATTTTAGCAGTCATAGAAGCCTCCATGAACTCAAATTCCAAGTGACACAGATTGGTAAGAACCCCAAAGAAGGAGAATAGTATGGTTTGCTTTTATTCAGGAATTTCATTTCATTTTCTTCAACATAAAAGCTTTTCATTATATGTGTATGTGAAAGCAAGAGCATCACAAACAAGTGCTGCAGCCCGTTTCTGCCTCTCTATTCCAGCCTCCGATAGCGGCAACATGCAACTCTATGCTAGCAATAGAAGACAGTACAGTTTCATTGACTGCTATTTCCAATTGTATTGTTCTCATTGCCAGGAAATAAGGTGTTTTAGACATGAATGAAATTACGAACAGGCAAAAAAAGACATGCAGAACGTTTCTTTACCACTGAAGAACGTCACTAACTGTTTAAGCTACACACAAGGAAAATCTAATTGTTTTCTCATTAGAGCTTGACCACATATAGATCATTCCATTGGGAAAAACACCACTTGTTAATTTACATGTATGTGTGTGTAACACACACATAACTTCTCCTTAGTTTATGCCATTTGTGAGAATGTATGAGCTTTCTTGTGTAATGTTTTTATGAATGACTCTACTAGAACGTGCATTTTTTTAAAGTTCCAATGAGATATGCAAATTGTCAGAATTGACATTTACTTCCCCTCAGAACTCTATACTCCTCTCTTCACATGCTATGCTATTAACCTCGCCTGCAAGTTATCCCGTGCTAGATGGTGACATTGCTAGCATTCAGATCCTTCTCTTCTCATTTGAACTGCTTAAAAGTGACTTGGATGGTTATTGTATAGTTATTCTTGTTTTCTTCTATATGAATCTTTAATAAATAACATCACATAGCCCAGTGTGTCCAAATTGGGACACATAGAATTCCAAAACTTAACCCAAATTTTTCAAGAACTTAAGTTTCTATTTTCACCAGCTTTGCACTTGAAGGCAGCTCTGCTCTTCCTTCTCCACCCATGTTCAGTGATCTCTCAACCCCAGACTCTCTCAATTCTCTTCCATATGTAATCTCATCAAGCCTGTTAAGATGACTTTGAAAGTGACCTTGAATTTAAAACTCTTTCATTTTTCTAGGTTGAACCACACAAATGTTTTGCAAGTCAGATGTAGCAGAATACCAGCCATATTTTATGCATTATAGCTTACAAAGGAGAAAAGTGAGGACTAAAGGGCTGAAATACCCTGCCCGAGGGACAAATGTTGGGGTAAGCATGGAGTCCAGACCGGAACTCAGATATCCATTGTTCCACAGACTAACCATTACCTGCCACTTGGCTGCTTTAAACATTTCGGTTACTTTCTCGCCTTTTGAAGGCTGCTACCTATTCCACTTACTCAAAATACTTCTCCTGTTTTATGCTGCAGACATGCAGCTCAGACTCTTTACCACTTCAGTGCTGTGGAAGACAGGATGAAAGAATCTCTCTGTACCCAAGTTTTTGTGGTCAGTACAGTGATGAGCTGTTACTTCCTAGTACCTCTCCCTTCAAGTATCATTCTCAAAAGATAAATTTCAAAAACGTTGACTCTGACAGCCACATTTGCATCTCCCACAGTCTAGTGTTTCACAAAGGTTTGTTGAACTGAATATAATGGAATTGTGTGAAATGTGAAACTCCCGGTTCCTATGGACTTTTGTCAAACACGCAGTCCTGGGTTGTATTTCTCTGTTCTCAAGGTCTCAAGTTTCCAACCCCACTGCTCTTGTATGGCATTTCACTGATGCCACAAATAGAGTGCTAGATTTATTTTTGGTCCATAAGGTCACAGTTTAAAATTACAATTAAAGAAATATATTGAAGGTTACCTATTTGGTAAGAATTTTTCCCAGTCTGATAAAAAGTCATTACCATAAAAATATACGTTAAGGAAGTTAATTTTGTTTCTGACTAGACATTTCGAAATCAATTCTCTGATTATAAGAGGCATTAAACACCTATTGGTTTGTCTCATCCAAATCAATTGTTTCCAGTGAATACAAATAGAAACTCATGGAATAAACCATCAACTTGAACATGTAAGACTAAACTGCTAGCCGTTAATAATCTGAATTCTTCTGCATATGTTAAGAAATAGTCATTTTTGTAAATTAATTAATATTGAATAGTTCTATAATGTTCTTGCTGAAAAAGTCAGTGTCAGGTGCCCTCCCCTTTCATTCTAAGGATTGTGTATTACTGTTAACAGGTTTGGTTTGCTCTTGGAAGATGTTCCTAGGCAAAATATAAAATGTTTGCACTTAATCATTGACCTTACTTCAAATAAGGTTCACTAAAAGATTAATATATTTAAGGGTTGGTTTTCACTTTTTATTACAATTGATAATGTTTTCATACATGCTAATGTCTATTATAACCATTCACCGGAAATGTTAAAATATTCAATACACTGTGTGTACAAGATAATTAGGACACTTTCACTAGAGCAATGATATTGACTAAGACTGGCAGTAAGATGAAATAGGAGAAATGAAAATGTGGAGAAAAGTATAGGAGAAAATCTTTTAATATAAAGATACATCAGCAATAAAAATATAGAGCATAACTACTCGGCTTAACCCAAAACAAGTCACAGGAAAAAAATTGCACATCCTTTTTTAAAGCAGACATGGAAATAATCATCAACTAAAAACACGTACGAGTTAAATAATCAGTTGCAAGTATTCAAGTCTGCAAATTGAAAACTGCAAACATCTGTGGCTCCCCAAAGTTTTCTTTCCTTCAACACTTTCAGTAAATTCAGTGACACAAGGAAAACCTTAGAGCAGTCAGAAAAGTACACAGCTTAAAGATGAACATTTTACGTCCCTTTTAGGATGTCTCAAACATTGCACACACACAAAAACAAACACTTGGTGAACGCATCCATCTGTCGATAACAGTTTGCAGTTTGGTGGTGGTATTTTTATTTATTCGACTTCTCTCTTTTTTTGCCTTTCCCCTTTTATCAAACAGGGTCAAACGCAGTCCTTCTGTTCTGCTACAATCAGGTGCTCTCTGTAAGCTCTCCTTTTTTTCTTCAGGAGGGGACACAGTCACCACACTGATGCAGAGCTTTTGATGATCTGAAAAATGTGGGTGTTCTTCGAGGGCTACTGATCTAGATGCCTTCATTGCTAGAAATAGATCAAAGGAGGCTCTCTCCAAAAATCTAGACTCACATCACAAAGAAAACCAAGAAGATTAAAAGTTTTGCTATTAAACTATACTCTCACCACTAAGCAAATCCTGTACCTCCTTTAATACTTGATGGAATTATCAGGAAAAGTAGCTATATTAACATGCTATATTCAATAGCTCATTTTTTCTTGAAAAATGGGTAAATTATCATGGTTCTTTAAATCAAAAAATGAAGCTCATCTCTGCCAGAATTAGCAATACATTTGACAGTTAATTTTTATTGCTGGAGTTACTGAAACAGTTGAGCCTGATGAAGAGATGAGAATTTCAGGAAAAAGGGTAAAATTACTTACCTGTTTGGAGGGTGGTTGCACCAACATCGAATGGAATGAACTGAATTCATAAGTAAACATGAGCGCATTTTGCAAATATGCATCACAATCTAAATATTGTAAATGTATTATAAATTACCTTTGGTAAAATGGGTATTATGTAGTTTGTAGAAAATATCTTTGAAAAAGGCGATAACTTAACACCTTTCTTTATTGTGATTATGATGATTATGAAAAAGCATGAACTCACTCAGTACACTGAGAGCATAAATTAATGCCCCTGCTTTGAAGTTTGCCTGCGTAACATAATTTTAGAAAATATCTTTGGCAATAGTCTAGCCCCTAAAGATGAATACATGCTAGAGAATAACAAAAGCTACATGGATTTTTGACTCTTGCAGCACATTCTCACCTTCTGTGCTATCCAGTTACTTATTTTTGCCATATGTACAACCAAGATGAAATTACTCAGCCTTCTACCCGAGGGGCAAAAGTCACTCCCCTGGCCTTGTTCTTCTGTGCACTGCAACTGACATTCCACTCCTGTATTGACATTTCATTATCTGTAAAACGAAAAGAATTAAATTTAGGCAATAAGAGAATAAAATTAGAAAATTTGGAAATGGATGATATTCTTTAAAAGGCTGGATACTCTGGGAAGATAAAGCTAAACACAAACCACGATTATGGATGACAAAAAATGCCGTCTGGAGTTGAGGCACTGAGAATTGTTTAGTGGCTCCCGGATCAAGTCACCTACCAGATGTAGAAGCTGTTGCAAATTAACGGAAAGGGGGCCCGGAGGTGAAGAGGAGACAGAAACATCACAAAGAGCTTTTAGTCACCAGTCAATATTTATAGTTTTTTTAGGCAGGGTGAGATTAGTCAAACTTGTCTAAATTGAATTCAAAATGATACCATGTGGGCTGGATTCTAGGTCTACGAAATTTTAACACTGCTGTACTAAAATAATTGTCTTGAAAGTAAGCAACCTATTGCCTTTTTATGTGCTGTTGAAATTTATACAGTGTGAAGGTAATCTTTGAAAGGGTAAGGATAAAAGTGAAGTTAAAGATCCTAAAAATCAAGTAACCAATCAAATTGCATATTCCTTTCAAATGTTTCATACTAATAACTATCTGTTAATGACGGAGGCGCCAAAGAAAGCAAAGATTTTGAATTGAAATTTTTGTAAACCTGAGTGTCTGATCTTTGACTATAATGCTCAAACTGTCATATCCTCTGCAATTAGCTTTGTTATAAATTCTATCTTTTTACATGGTTTTTAACACTCAGATTAAAGACACAGTCTTATGTAAAGCTAGCAGTAAAATTCAAAACAGAAACAATATGCATTTAAAGTTTCTGTATTATTTATCTCAAAATTACTGTCAAAATGCTGTTATACTATACAGTATATTATATGCACACACACATATTTCTATAAAACACTTAATCACCAAATTCAGATGAGAAACTTTTAGGAAATACAGTGTTCCAAATATAGTTTTCTCTTATACAGATGATATCAATATATGGCTGTTTTGTGGGTTTGATCAGGTTGGATTACTCTAAACCTACTTTACCAACAAAGAGTAAATACAATGGAGAACAAATTTAGTTTTAAGAAATAAGCAAAGCAATAGCCTTTTCATGATATGAGAAATTAAGAGTTCTTAGCAAATGAGTCCTCATGAATTGATTTCAACTGATGTGTTTTGTTATCCCTCAAAATCAGGTTAACTTCATGGAGGATTATTATGAGCCATTTGGATGTTTCACGTACTCAAATTGAGTGTCCTTTTTAGTATTAGAACTGGATGATATGCATTATATTGAATATCCTACACTCAACAAGAGGTTAAAAAAGAAACTATTCACAAAAGCAGGCTGTCTGTTAACTAATCACTAAGAGACTCTTGATCAGAATGGAGCATCACTGAGAGGCTTTTCAATAAGAAAAATCATTGTCCCCTCTCCGAGAGGGTCCCCTGTGCACAGCTATTTCACAGTTTCTTTAGTAAAGAAGAACTCTGAAGAAAACAGTGCTATGAATGTTTTAAAAGCCCAGGTCAGATGTCCAGTTCATTGAAGTGTCAAATGGTAAAACTGTACCATCCAGGTAAGTCACTTCTAAGGTCTGTCTTGTGAAAGAATTTTTTCTTTTTTTCAAGACAGAGTCTTGGTAGAGTGCTCTGGAGTCACAGCTCACAGCAACCTCCAACTTTTAGGCTTAAGCAATTCTCTTACCTTAGCCTCCCAGTAGCTGGGACTACAGGTGCCACAACTCCTGGTTATTTTGTTGTTGTCGTCATTGTTTAGCAGGGCTGGGCCAGGTTTGAACCCGCTGGTCCTGGTGCATGTGGCTGGTGCCCTAACCACTGAGCAGAGGTGCTGAGCGAGAATTTTTTTTCTTTTTGAGTATATTTCCATTCTATATGACTAGGATATTATATAAATAAGTCACAATCAATCATAAATTTTGACGCAGTGAATATATGAAAAGGAGTATTGAATGCCATGTTAGTGTTAAATCCAAAAGGCTGAATCAAAGTAGCATTTCACAAGGATCCACCTTAATATATAAAATTGTAACCAAAACTTAGGTATAATATGAAATATAACTAATTTTTACTTTCTCATCCTCCTCTTTCTCCTAATGTTTTTCTTGTCTTCATCTGTTCATTTTTCAACATTGCTAAAAATCTATGGTCTTTTGAATACATTTCTTTGAGTTGCCTAACTTTAACTTCAAAAGTAATTTTAACTGTCTTTTCTTAGAATACTTTGCTATTTGCCTGTTCACCTTCTGTTACAGTGTGTTGCCTTTACTTTTCTCTCTATATTCTTTGTACATATTACTTTTTCTTTCTAGATTGTGTTTGCAAACATTAGAACACATTATCCACAGAGGTAAACACGTGGACGTTTAGCAGTGTGCTTCTCTGTGTGAGCTGCAAAGTAGGGTTAACTGAGGACCTTAAAATTCCCACCTTGTGGGCTGTAGACTTTATTGTATTATTTCATTGCTTAGAGATGATCTTGGGGAATAATTTTCTTAGTTTACAAACTGATGCTAATTTTTAGTTAGAGTTATAAACCGCTAAGAAACTTCCCTTCCATACTCTTGTAAGTACAAGACACGTGACCCCTCTCAGTGAACTTCCCATGATCCACTTTCCAAAGAAAAATCAATCTTCCTTTTTCTTTCAACCATTAGTACTTACCCAATCCTTCTCATATAATTCTCCGTTACCCAATCCTTCTCATATAATTCTCCGTATGTACTATTTTAGTCTTTAGTTATTTATAGACAAATGATATTGTCTTTTTTTTTTCTAGATTTCTTACAAAATTCTTTTAGGCACTAATTATAGTGCACACATCTTTGGTTAATATCATACCTTGCATATTTTAGATGCTAGATTAAGTTTTATTATGTTATTGAAAATTACCTAATAGGTTATCCAGGACTAAATATCAATCAGGCCATATACAAGCAAATATACTTGTTCTATGATTTTCTGATGTTATTCATTATGAATTGTCCCATAAGGGATGCACTGTCAAATGCATATGTGTACATATTTAGACCTATATGTGTATGAATCTCAAATGAGGATTAGCAAAAGGAAAAATGTTCTAAAACATAAAAGAAAAGGGCCGTGCCTATGGCTCAAAGGAGTAGAGCGCTGGTCCCGTATGCCAGAGGTGGTGGGTTCAAACCAGCCCTGGCCAAAAACTGCAAAAACTGCCCCCTGCAAAAAAAAAAGAGAAAGAAAAGAAAGGAAAAGAAGAAACAACTCCAAGGTATTAAAAATATCTATTCATTTTATAAAAAAAAAAAAAACAAAAAGAATAGGAGACACCATATTTTCATCTTCCTAAAGGCATACATACATGAGGTCTTGCATTTTCTCTGAATTTTCATAATTTAAATAGTTCATGGATCAAAATAGACACATTATAATACATTTAAAATTTAAAGAACAAAATAACGCATCCATTGTTACATCTCCTATCACATAAGAATATTTAAAATATAGAATCATAGACTTAGTCTGAAGCAAATCTAATTTTCCATTGTGAGAATTAGAGTCTGGCAAAATGAAATATAGGCATATATATTATAACTTCTCCTCTGAACCATAGTCCCAGGAATCTGAAGACCATGTATAGAGTAGTTTAGAGACAGAGTTTTTTTTTTTTTTAATTAATCTACTTACCCATTAAACTATATTTTCTTTTTAATACAATACATTTTAACAGAACGACTGTGATTTATGGAAGAGAATTCTAAAGAATAGGGTAAGAAAAAAACTTGCCTTTGCTCCATAATGTATGCCACACACTTTGATAAAAAGGCCCTTTTCTTCTTGGAGTAAAGCTAAGGTTTGTGCCATGCTTATTCTGAGTTGTTGCTATGGGAACTATGTATGTCTTGTAAAATTGTAAACAATTGGGTAAAACGGTCAAATAGAGCACATGTTTACAGCTATACTAGTTCACGTCAAATATATACCCACTCCATTTTTAATATTATCTTTACAAAGAAATATTTATTCACTTCAGATGGATGCAAAGAACCTTCCTCCAAAAGATTATGGCCATTTGTGTGTGGGTACATGGTGTGTAATTGGGGGAAAACTGACTTTTCTTTCCATTTTCCAAAACATAAAATGAGATGATTATAAAACAGACAACTAGAATTCACAGTTCGTCCATATAATTATTATGAGTAGTCTATGAAAACATGCCAAAAGCTTTGCTAAGAATTAGGCCCTCAGGTATAAAGATTAGCATGGTTAAATTGACTGCTGGCGATTTGAACAACTTCTAAAGGCGCTGCATAAAATCCATTGACAATGAAAATTTTCATTTAAAAAATGTGCTGCCAGGGGCAATCCATGCTAACCAATTTATACTCTCTATTTTTATAGGGGTTTGGAAGAAAATGCGTTTAAATCAGCCAAACAAAACTCCCTGAATTTGTTATAGATTAACACATGATGACTTTGGCTTCATAAAAAAATGACAGAAGTTACAGGAAGTCGGAGAGCATGCATCAACAGCAGGCACCCAGCTCTGCTCATGGGTTTGAAGCAGGGAGTTCCTCCTTGTGGTGTCTTACATAGTCACTGAATGAGACAATGGAATGTAAGGCTAAGAGTCTTATCTATGGATATTTATTTACAAGAAAAATTTAACCTAAATAAGCCCTTATAATAAAAGTTTAATTGTTAGCAACAACACTGTCATGCTAAATATATATTTTAAAAATCATATAGAAATAGTAACCATGCTTAGATCCACTCTCTTATCTAATAAATATCTTTTTCAATCAATAATAAATGGTTGTTATCACATTTGGGGTTTCCTATGACTCTTGGAAAGTACTGTTCACCAAAGATGGTACGGGTCCTAAGTCTAGTGGTACAAATACATTAAAATAATGTTTACCTTTTACTTACTTTTTGTTTTTTATTTTCCCATTTTCTAGGAATGTTTTCCATTTGACAAAAGTAATATAAAAAAGAATAAAAATATTCAAATTTAACTGTGTGTAACAATGATATAGACAACAGATTGTTGTAACTAGAATAAAAAAAAAATGAGAATGTGAGGAATTACTTGTTAGGCTGTTTCTTTAAGTAATGTTACGTTACGGTATGATAGTGATTATGTGTATTAATTACCTAGGATATTTTCCAATTACTGTCGTATGAAAGATGAAATTTCATTATTCTCAGTATGTGTTTACTTGTTGCCAGCCATCATTCAAATACCAACAGGGAATAAAAATTATAGAAACACTTTTAGACAGAAGTGCTGTTGTAGAAATTTTAGCTATTTCATCTATCTGCTTAAAAATTCAAAATCTTTAGAACTTTTCCAAGACAGATACCAAGCATTTGTAATTACCTAAGCAGTATAATAATGTAAAAATATGAAAAAGATAATATCTGTAAGCATCTCAGACTAACAGAATAACAACAATAAGAAAGGGTGTCATATAAAATATATCAAGAACAGATTGGGCCTTTAGTAAAGTTATTAAATTAACAGATGAATCAAAATGCAGTAGCATATATACATATTATCCCTCTAAATATCTTTATTTTAATGGAACACACAACATTATGTTTCATAAAATTTTACCTGTGGAATTAATTTCAGAAGCAGCTAACAATATTTCACATACACTGAAAAATATCTAAACATTACATAAAATTATTACAGATAATAATTGTGTCCTATTACACGTTAATTGTCATTGAAAATAAGGGAAAAAAAACTTTAAGTATATACAATACAACCTCTTTAAGTTGACCACCCAAGGGGCTAGAACAAACCGGTCATCCTACAGAGGTGCTCAACAAAAGAAACTAGGCCGACTGCACTAATACGGACGTGTGGTGCAGGTCTGGTCAGTGAAAATTAGGTCAATTTCAGGAAGTGGTCAATGGAGGGAGGTGGTCGACTATGGAGGTTCTACTGTATCTTTATGGGAGTTAAACAAACACAAGTGTAATTTGAGGAAAATTAGGAGAAAATTAAAAGAATTGAGAAAATACAACGCTAAATGTAATGAGAGATCCAGCTTTCGATTCCCCATTGCCTTATGACCTCTGGTACATACGGGATTGGAGCCTGCTCTGCACACTTGGGGAAGAAGCCGCAGTCGTTCTGTAGATCAAAAGGGAATTTATAATAGCAGGGCTATCAGTATTCTTCAATTCTCAATTATGCTATGCATTGGATTTAATAAATGTAGCAAATATCGATTAGCTTCGAATGTGTGCAAAGCCCTGTTATAGACATAAGAGATGAAGGAACATATAAGACACTCTGTCCTTCCTGCTTCTGAGGCTTACAGTCTAAAAACAAAACAAAAGAAAAAAAATAGAAACAAAATCTAAACTGATTCATTTAACGGGACAGATAGCAGACAGTTTATATGAAATGGCATTTCTAAAGTAAAATAGGAAGCACGCTACTCAGTAATAAAAGCACGTAATTCCTGAATTACTTATTTATTTCATATTCATGGAATTAAAGCAAATTTGGCACCAATCAGCCACAATAAAATAAACGCAGAAGAAGCAGATGGGATGTTGAAAATAACAATAAAGACGTGTGTGTTAAGTGTTGGTTCCACAGCATTTTTGTGTAGTTTATCAGACTCCAGGTGAAGAACTCTTTATAACAAGTAGTGATTACCATAGAATTTTGGCTCTGAAGACTATAATTCCAGGTGAAGGGTGAATTAATAATTTAAAATAATTAAAATACAACAAATATTAAGAAAGCAATAAGAGGCAATAGGGCATAGTTAGGGAAAGTAGGCCCATTATGGGGGTGAGGGGAAGATGTCTAGGGGCAAAGATGCCTCTTAGCAAGAGACAAGATACACAAAATATATTGAAAGAGAAAATCTGTGCCTAGAGGTGTAAAATAAATAAAAGTCAGGGGATAATGGTACATAGGGGAGAGGTTTAAGGGCTCTGTGGTACTAAGTTATGGGTAAGGCAGAGATTCTTTCATTCTAAAGGGGTTGATATTTATCCTAAGAATGATGGAGTATTATTAAAATATTCCAATAACTAAAATAGTGATGTTTGTATTTCTGGAAAAAAAAATGGAGTATTATTAAAATGCTCCAGTAACTAAATAGTGATGTTTGTATTTCTGGGGGAAAAAAAAAAGCAATTAGAAGTCGTGAAATCTGTGGCTCTGGTAAGAGATCATAAAGAGTTGACATGAGGATAAGGATTAGGGGTGAAGAAATGGAACACACCCAATACACATTTAGGAATTTCTTATAATTATACTTTGGGTTATGTAAGAATAGTAGGCTTGGGAGTTGAAGGTCATTAATCACCTAATATAATCTCAACTTAATTTTTGAT
The DNA here is from genome assembly GCA_963574575.1 of Galagoides demidoff. Classification (NCBI taxonomy): domain Eukaryota; kingdom Metazoa; phylum Chordata; class Mammalia; order Primates; family Galagidae; genus Galagoides; species Galagoides demidoff. The sequence goes on from CAUYQV010057933.1 coordinate 21,172, forward strand.
GCTGTAGGCAATGCAGAAGAACATGGCCTCCTGCCGAGAGTAGCCTTACCTATTTTATATTTCACAATATATTCCATTTCTTCAACAACAAACCTTCAGATTGACTTGGGAGATTGGTGACCAATGTGCAGGAGAGTGCTGGGAGAGCATTGATGTGAACAGCCATGAAATTTCTGCAGCCAGGTGCAAAGAGGGATACCGTGAATAGCACATGGAAATCCAGAAGTTGATGTTTAATTATTTCTCCTCTAAAACAAATATTTTTGCCTCTTAATTGTGAACTATGAATGATGAATTATTCTCTTGAGGCAGTGCACTATTAATCAACCATGTTCAATGCTATTGTCAGAACTAAATTATTCAACGTATGTAAACTTCAAAGATCACTCTTTCAACCATTGAACTAAGATGAAGCTATTCATCTCTGTATATTTAGAAATCCATATTACTAAAAACATCTGCTTCTCTGGTGGTGAATTCTGCACTTATTAATAGAATTAGTATTTGTCCAAAATATCAGTGAGGACTTAAAAACAGTACAACATATGAAAATTTAAAAAGGTAAGACATACATGAGGTTAAAATTTTTAAGTTCATCTTTCTTCTTTTTTTTTTTTTTTTTTTTGAGACAGAGCCTCAAGCTCTCCCCCTGGGTAGAGTGCCATGGCATCACAGCTCATAGCAACCTCCAACTCCTGGGCTCAAGCGAGTCTCCTGCCTCCCCCTCCCGCCTCCCAGTAGCTGGCACCACAGGCACCCGCCACAACGCCCGGCCATTTTTTGGTTGCAGCCATCGTTGTTTGGCAGTCCCGGGCTGGGGATTCAAACCCGCCACCTTGGGTGTACGTGGCTGGCGCCTTAGCCGATTGAGCCACAGGCCCCGAGCCAGTTTATCGCTCTTAAAAAGCGACTCTTCAAAATGAAATTCTTCATATTTAAAAATTTATATAGCTTCCTCAGCTTCATGAAAACAGAAATCCCTGGAAAAATTTAAAAAAAAAAATAAAACCTCTTTATACTCAGCGATATTCCCCTTCATTGTTAACAATTTATTTCAAATTGGTGTTCTGATGATTTGTCAGGATCTTGTAGTTCTTGCAAAAAGAGCAGTGTTTATTTCATTAATATGTAGAACACTTGGATACATGCCCTGATGGTGAATTTCATTAGGAACAATTCTTAGATTAAGGAAGGAGCATGAACTAAAATGATCTGCAGTGAGTTAGTTGATAAATTGATTCCAATAACATTGAATGTAAAAACGTTAAAAAGAAAAACATTTTTGTAAGAGAGAAAAACTGAGATCACAGGTGAAAACCACATACTAACAACCAGAAACTCCGTCGTTATAAAATTGTAAACCCAAACGCAGATTCATTACACAACGCAACCAATAGACAGTAGTGCTTTGTAAAAGTATGAAATGAACTTCAAGTGGCTGCCCCGAAAATTCTCGAATGGAAGAAGTAACCTGATTACTGCTGCCGCTGTGGCTCTGGTTGAATGAGCTCTAATTTGACCTTCAAGTGGCAATTTCACCAAAGAGCAACAATGAGGAATATATGAAGACAGCCACTTCAGCACAATGCTGTCAGAGGCCGGATGAACTAATGTTAGTGTCAAAAGAGGGAAGAAGGTGAATGCGTTTTCTGAAGAGTTAAAATCCAGAAACGTTTGAGATCTGGTATACCAGTAACCAGCCAACAATCTTCAGCAGGGAAGGCAAATGTGAGCTCCTCACAGGGAACCCAGAAGGTATGTACCATTACGTTAGATTGCTTAAATACGAATACAGCAAGTGTGAAGGGGGATGTAAAGATTCCAGTTAGCTAATATAAATTGTGGGATGTACCACATGCAAGGCATTGCATGCTCGTGTACATTATTTCTAGGTCCCAGAATTAGTGACTTTATCCGACAGTTACTAATGAGACAGACTACATTTTTATCTAAACCCACCATATCCCCATCTTCACATGAGCTTCTCCCTCTGACCCACCTCTTTTCAGTTATTCCAAAAGGTCCTGTTCTCCATCCGCAGCACAGATCAGACTTTTTTGATTTTTTTCCTTTATCAGGATTTATATTTCATTTTTTTATGGCAATTCATAACCTATTTTTCCTTTTAGATTTCACATGTTTCTAGTTGTGTAGAAATATTTGAGGCATCCTGGAGACTGTGACCAAGCTATGTTCACACTGGGTTAAATATCTATTTTATTTTCTCCATCTATACATTAGGATATATATCTAGATGAAGCTTGGGGGGAAAATAATGTATAGTAAGACAGTATAGTTTCCAAAATTTAGTCCTCTTTGTTACCCACTTTGATGAACAAATATTAAAGTTTATATAAAGGGTACTTTTAAGACTTAATACAATATGTTAAACTTATACATTTAAGCTAGAAGTAATCGACTTCTTTCAACATTTAATTACAAAACTAAATTACAAACATTAATATAAAATATTAAAAAGTAATGATTGTAATTGTTAGTTAATTTAGACTTTCTGCATGAGGAAAATAGAGCATGGCATTATTATCTGAAAACAAAATTTTCAACTTCACATTGACAATAAGCAAAAGTTTGGGTGCATGGATATTGTGTTTAAAAACTTATACCAAGAATGAGCTTTTCCTTATCACAGGTTAGTTATCAAAGGGAAGGTAACACTAAAAATAGGTGTAGATGACGAGGAAATTAGAAAATTAAATAAGCTACCTAACCACAGCAGAAAAAGTATTTGGTGTAGAACGTTAGAATGTTTCTGGTTAAAGTTCAACTTTCCAAATCAATTTAAGGAAGGATATTTTTAACAGAGGTGATTAAGACCAGTTACACTGACGTCTCCTGTCCCCCAACCTGACAAACAAATGAAGATACGTCAAGCCTTTAGTTACATATTTAAAAGTATAGAATCAGTAAGTCAAATTTTAGGATAACTCACGACTAAAAACAAATTTGCTAAAGTACTTTATAAATGAGACATATTTGGCTGCATTAAACAAGTTTTTCTTTTTTACTAACAATTGTTGAAAAGAAAAGATCAAGTAGAGAAAAAAGTTCATGGGCCAGAATGTGGGGCTTCTAAGGGTCTCCAGAGCTACAATTAACCAACCTTTCCTTTCTTAGAAAGTAGTAGCAATGCCAGAAAATGAGGAACTATTTGACCAGAGTGGGTATTAGAGAGGAAGGTTATCTCCTATCTCTCAGAAGCCTTAAAACATCTGGAAATGTTCAATTTTGTTTAGTTCATAGGAGTGATAAAACAGAATAGCTGGTGTGTAGTAATTCTGTGGCTTCCCACTTCATCGTACACTGTTTTGTATTTTTCCATTTGATTTGATACTTGTTTTTATTTTTGAATGCTGAACGGTGTTCGTTATATAAATGAAATGAGCCACTTGGTGACTATGGAGACATTGTTTCTACAACCTGCCAAAAATTAGCTGAACAACTGCCATGAGTGATGATGGGGAACTAAGTCTTTGCATATGCTGTAAAAATATAAAAAATAAATTCCATGTGTATGGCGTGTCCTTCAATTCCCAGCTGGTTAAGCCATTAAAAGTACCACACTTTTTTCCAATTTGCCTCACACCAAATGGAATTTATGAGTCTATTTGTAAAATTAACATCCATTCCTTTCTGTTATTCAGATTCTGATTATCTTGTTTTCAATTTCTAAGACTACAACATCAACTCCTGCTCCCTCCAGTCCCCGATTTTACACACCACTATTTTCATGTGGTACATTGGGGTAATGGTGAAAGTAGTGAATCTAACAATTCATCAGCAGCTTTGATAAAAACATGATTGTGACATATGAAGTTGTTTTGTAATTCATCATTCGTAATGAATGAATAGAAAGATGAGAGACATTTCTCACGCCTGTGCTCATGTGTGCGCACACACACACACACACACACACACAGGGGTTTATAAACACACTTATCCTCAGTCAACTCTTGCTTAAGGCAGGGACCCCTTCTTCTTTCCTGACTTCTTTCATAAGTCAGTTTTATACTTTTAACTTTCAATGATATGTGTGTGTGTATAGAACACATTGTTGTATTCACTGGTTTCTTCCTGTCTTTCATGATCATAAAGTTGCTTTCAGTTCTTATCCCTTGCCCAATTTTACCCATTTATCAAATGTTATTCTTGGAAATTAGAGTTCAAATTCATGTAATAGCTCCTCAATGAACAGCTGTGTAACTTCAGATAAGTCAAATTATTTTCTCTGCGTTTCAAAGTTTTCACCTAAAAAGTAAAGTTATAACAACATTCTTTTCTTTTTTAAAATTTTTCTTTTTATTTATCATAGCTGTGTACATTAATGCAGTCATAGGGTAGAGTGTGCTGGTTTTATATACAATTCGAAATACTTTCATCATACTGGTTAACATAGC
>CAUYQV010057936.1:0-44000 GCA_963574575.1 Galagoides demidoff
ACCTATGTCACCACTATACTGGTGACACTACACTGTGTGACACCAGTATAATGTCACGCAGAAAGTATCTCAAGAATGGAAGAAAAAGTATCCAATGTACTCAGCCCTACTATGAAACTAATTTATAGCTTTCATAGGAAAGCTATAACCCAATTATAGCCCAAGAATATGGGGAAAGGGGAGAGGGAGGGAAGGGGAAGGGGGAAAATGGGTGGAGGGAGGGTAATTGGTGGGATCACACCTATGGTTCATCTTACAAGGGTACACCTGGATCTTTCTAAATGTAGAATATAAATGTCTTAACATAACTAAGAAAATGACATGAAGGCTATGTTAACTAGTTTGATGAAAATATTTCAAATTGTATATAAAACCAGTACACTGTACCCCATGACTGCGTTCATGTACACAGCTATGATTCAATTTTTTAAAAAACGAATCTTTTTACTGCTCTAAAATTCCTCCATGACCCACTTATTCAACTCCCCAAGCCCTGGCAACCATTGAACTTTTTACTGTCTCCATAGTTATACTTTTTCCAGAATGTCATATGGTTGGAATCATACAGTACATAGGCTTTTGAAGAAAAGATACACTATTTATTTATGTAGAGGAGCATCTTGTTGTGTCACCCATCCTTGAGCAGAAGTACCCGATCATACTTCAGTATAACCTCAAACTCCTGGTCTCCAGGGATCCTCCTGCCTCAGCCTCCCCAGGAGCCAGAACTACGAACATGAGCCTTGGCTTCCTGATGTGCAGGGATCATAGATGTGAGACTCTGTTCTTGGCCCCAGATGGACGTCTTTCTCTTAGTCATATGCATTTACATTTCTGCCGCGTCTTCTCATGGCTGGTTAGCTCATTTCGTTTTGTGCTGAGTGATATTCCGCAGTGTAGACATATCGCAGTGTCTTTACACATTCACCTCCTGAAGTGCAGCATATCTTGGTTGCTTCAAAATTTTTGGAATGATGAATAAGGTTCCTATAAATATCCATGGGCAGGTTTTTGTGTAGACATGCATTTTCAATTTCTTTGGGTAAATTCTAAGAAGCGTGATGGCTGGATTGCATGATAAGAGCATGCATGGTTTTGTGAGAAACCACCATGCTGCCTTTCCCTGGATGTGCTAATTTGCGTTCCCTCCCGCAGTGAAGGCGAGCTCCTACCTGTGCGCATCCTCACTGGTGTCTGCTGCCATCCGTGTTCTCAATTTAAGCCGTGCTATTCCACTTGGAGTTGTGTCTCCTTGGTTCCCCAGTGTGCATTCCCCTGATGTCCTGTGATGTGAAATGTCTCCTCATATGCTGATTTTCTACATATTTGGGTCAAGTATCTATTAAGGTCTTTGGCTCATTTTAAAATTCTCTTGTTTTCTTATTACAGGGTTTTAAAAGTTCTTCGTATTTTTGGATAATAGTCTTTTATCAGATATGTCATTCACAAATATCTGCTCAGAATCCATGGCTTATCTTTTTATTCTCTTGACAGTATCTTTTGTGAAACAGAAATGTTTAATTTTAATTAAGTCTAGTTTATCAATTCTTTTTTTCATGGATTAGGGCTGTGGTGCTTCATTTGAAAAGTCATTACCATACCCAAGGTCACCTAGAGTTTTCCTTATGTTATCTCACCAGGGGAGCTTTTAAAACAAAATATCCCTTCATCCTAGACAAGATGAATTTGATTTCCTGGGTGGGTGGGGGGTAAAGCTACATAGCTGAATAACTTTTACATGTCCCAAGTTTCTGAAGCTCCATGAGGGTTAAGATCTATTAAGTCTAAGAAAGATGCATTATGCTGAGTGAAAGAAGCCAAAAGATTCTGAGCGGAATAGTCTCAAAATTGCAAAACTCTAGTGGCAGAAATCAGATCAGTGGTTGGCAGGGCCAAGGAGTTGGGGAAAGGAGATTAATGCAAATTGGTACCAGGAAAGGTTTGGGGATGGAAATGTTTGTAAGTTGATTTGTCACTACTCATCCACCTGTATGCCTCAACAAATCCATTTTATTGTATGTAAATTATATCTCAATTAAAAATAAGAGCCAGTAGGATAGGAACTCCACAGCCATTGTCTTGATGATAATGGGGATGAGGACGGTGCAGCAGGAGGAAGGTGGCAGGTGTTTGAAAACAATTTCCGAAGGTTGTAATTTTGATGAAGACCAGCTTGAAGCTCTTGAGGCATTACAAGATGGATCACCGTAAATCCATAACTTGAAATATGCACATTAAAATGAATGTTATTTGACACGCTGTTAGTTCCAGATGTTCAGGTAAGCAGGTTGAATGGGGCTTGCCGACTCTTTGATGGCTAATGAAGAATAAATATCAGATAAGTGGAAAAAGTGTTACCGTGGAGGTGAACACCAGGGACAGACTCGAGAGGAGTTATCCAAACTCTCCGAGGCGTCCACAATCACAGAGAAGCAGAGACGTTTGAAAAGTTCTTCCCCAACCCCTTTTCTGTTGGGGCTTAGAAGAACGGTGCTTTCTTTTACTCGTATTTACAAAAGAAGCCTTAAGAAGGTGAGATGTTTGAAGAGCAAAACATAGGGAGGAGAGAGGAGCAAACACATCCGGGGGAGGTTTTCAGACTGAGACGGATCCGGGCGTCACTCAAACGCCAGTGATGTGCCACTCAAACTTAGTGTCCTGCTTTGCTAGACACCAGAAATTGCACTGCCTCTCCGCTTAGTTTGAATTATGACTTTTTAGCACAAAACAGACCACAGTATTCCCTGCCTCTTTTTGCAGTTGTGTAGATGTTGACACGTGATTTAAACCTTTGGAGTGTTAGAGTCCTTATCTCAGAAATGAGCATGATGTTACCTACTCTTCAGGCTGGGGGGAAAAATAGACTTGATGATGTATCTACAGTGCCTGGCACTGGGCCTAGGGCATGGTAATAATATTTTACATATAATGAGTCATATCATGTCTGAAGCACTGTTTCTCTTGGTTTAGCTATCTTATTAATTTAATTTTTCCACAGTTCCTATTGTTTTATTTTACTAACCAGAAAACTGAGACATAGGGAGTTTGGCAATTTGGCCAAGGGTGGATAGATAGAAACAGCCCTCCTCTAGATCCTTTCCTAACCACTTAGCTCTACCATTACCAGGGCGCGCAGTAGGCTTGCCATGATGGTGATGACGTGCAGGCAGCTAAATATCATTAAGCAGTCCTTGAGGAGGGTTGATTCAGCAGGAATTGTTAGACCCATGCTGATTTGTGCATGCATCTGCGTAAGTATTTGGCAGAGGAGGGCTGCACAAAGGGAATGCAGTGGGTATCACAGCAAGAAACCCGGATTAGAGTCTCCATCTGTCCTTTCCAAGGTTGAAATCGGGCAGGACACTCGATCTTTTTGAGCCTTTATTTCATGTCTACAAAATAAAAATATTTCTGTTTATCTCACCAGAGGATTTTTCAGGGTTAAATAAAATGATGAGTATGAATGTACCTAAGATTGTCCAAGATATGTTGGAGACTGGCATAATGTTTTTAAATATTTGAAACATGAAGAAATTCTCAAGAGAAGCTTGCAGTCTAGCAAGGAGAAGGGAGATGGTATTTCCAGCTTGGTCTTGCGGTTTCCGTTGGAATGCAGATGATTCACGGCCATAACCCTCATCTCTGTCCTGCATTCCATCCTGCGGAGTAAGGGAGGAGAATTGTGCTCACTTCTAAACTGAGAACCTTGGGAGTGCAACCAAGTGGCCTGGAGTTTGGCCACCAAGGCCCACTAGACCGCCCTGTGGCCAGCATGGTACCTGGCCTTGAGGACATGCCAGGGAAGGAGGAGACATAATTCCTCTTCTCAAGGGACTTGCCAACCTGCTGTGGGTGGCAAGACCACATTATTGGGTGGTTAGGTGGGACCTATAGTTGTTCATGTTTTTATCTCCTGCACCTGGTCCAGGGTGGAATGCACAGTCAATGTCTGCTAAGTGCTGAACAGGTGAAGATCTGGTTATTGCGAGGGAAGGCTGCCATGTGCTCAAGACAGCTGCAAAGTGGAGATGCAAGGTGGGCTAGACAAGCAAATGCGTGGGTTTGGGGCTCTGGGCCTCCTCTTGGCTTTATGGAAATCAAACAGGCCTCTTCGCTCCTTGACAGATGCTCCGAGATGCTGCTTGCTGAGCTGGGAAGTGTTGGCAATTTCTTTAGTTGATGAACATTGAAGAGGGAGTTTCCTTTCAAGGCTGGAAGAATAGCTGATAATGAAGAGAGGATCCCTGCTGAGGCTGGTGACATCTAATTTCATGGCGTCCTGGAAGGCTGAGCCTATGGGGTTTGGGAAAGGCAGCGGCAGAGAGCGGACCTGCACTCAGAAACTTGCGTCTGTCATTGCCCAGCCTGGGGACCTTCACTGAGCCAGGCTTGGCTGAGCTTCCCATGTCTCACCTGTGTATCCTGAGTCTCTAGTCCTATGACCACCTACTGTGTGCCAGAGCCTGTCCAGGGAATCTGCCCACTTCATCTTGAAATAATTGTTGGGACAACCCTGTGGCATCAACCCCACATGGATGGTGAAGCCTCTGGACTCAGGACAAAACTTCTGGAGTAGGACCTGCCTCCTGCCTCAGCGTCCCTCAGCTACAGTGGCCTTCCCTGATGTGGTGGCCCAGCTGACTTCTAGGGGTCTTTTCATCCCACCTGCTGCCTTCCCCTGGATTCACATACCCAGTTGTTTATTTATGAGAAGCCATCCCTTTGTGTAACAGAAGAAAATCAAACGTTGATAAAATTTGACATTCAGGATGGCTCCAGGAATCAGCTAAGGGGGCAGCTGCCAGGGGCTGGGGGAAGGCTCTGACCACCCTCTGCTCCTTTTTGCATCATGCTGTGTAAACCTGGGTAAGTCATTCTCCCTCTCTAGGCCTCGATTTTCTCATATGTAAGGTGGCAACAGAGATCTTTTCTTAGTTTTTAGGACTACTGGGTTGTTGCTGGAAGATCTTGGGGTTTTAAGTTGTGATTTGGGGAGACTTAAGTGGCCTTAAAAAGGCACCCTCCTGTCCTGAAATGCACCCCCCAACTCCTCAGGGCCTGGAGTCTCTCTCCCAGCACATTTCAGCCATTTCTCCTTCCCCACTGGAAGTGGGAGGTGGGGTCCTTGGAGAGGTGGCTTTCCTGGGGAAGATAGGGTACTTGGAGGAGGTGATTTGAACTTGGATCCACAACTGGTGGTGGCCTGAAGCAGAGGAGGGATGCTGTTTCCCACACACAGGAATTGAAAGTTCTTAATAAACCATCCATCAATGACACAGCAACGTGTCTGTTTGATTTAATTAAGGTTTGAACCCCTAGAGGCCAGAAATGGTGTCTTACCCATTTCTGTTTCTGCAGTACCTGGCATAGAAGTCTGCATCGAGTAGGGGCTTTGTGAAAACCCCTTGAATGGAATTAAGTTTAGTAGAAGAAAATGTCAGGATAATTGCTGGGCTGGGCAGGAACAAAAGCCCTGCCCAGCCTGGGTGGAGGTGATTCTTGAGAGCTGGTGCATGTTTGGGCTGAGAGGTGGAAGGAGGATTATCCTGTCTGACAAATAGATGGAGACTGTGTTCCTATACCCTTGGGGTTTAATCTTTTCTTTTGGATCTTGCCAGCCCACAGAGTTGAGTGCTGAAACCCATTACGGAGCAATTGTCCTTGGAGCTCAAGTTCCCTTACAATTCTTTTCATGGGAGGCTCATGTGACGGCTGCTGACATTACTCCATGAATCATAGACACTTGTGCTTCAGGCTCTCAGGAATATTTTTCACCTGCCTGGATCCACCGAGAAAAAGAACTTTATTCCCCTTTCTGCACTCTGAATGCCCTCATCTTCAAAAAAGGAGCTTTCTTCAAAGCCTTCCCCCTGCCTCTGCCTTAGAGGAATTTCCAGTCACATACAGAAAAGGCCAGGGACGTGAGATGGAGACACCACAGGGACTGATAGAATTGAAGTAGGGCAAGAATCTGATTCTACAAATGACAGACTCAGGAGGCAGCCGGGGACAGGATGCCTGCGAGTGAAAGTGTACCTACCCCGCAGCAGCCTCCTCACACCCCTTGTGCCTAATGTGCAGCCACTGTGATCCTGGACTCCTGGGATTACAGGGAGCTTGGGGTCCTGCCTCCCCATCAATCCTGTTCCTCTCCCTTTCCCCCTGAGTCCCCATTCCAATGCATCTAAGTGCTCAGAAGTCCCCGAATGTCAATGCTCTGGCCACAAGCCCTTTCCACCTGTTGCCCCCTGCCTTGAACACTGTCTGTGGGAGCCTTTGCCTGGAGGGCTCTCAGGAAGGCTTTATTATTTATATAACATGTCAACCTGACTGCAAATTCTCCGCACTTCCAGCCTGATGAAGTGTTCCAGCTGGAGTTTGTGCCTTCTTCTATCAGAAAACATTGAATTTATTAGTTATTTGCTTCCAGTACTGAGTGCTATACATTGGGAAAAGATGTGGTCAGAAGTGCTTTTCCAGAAAGGTCACTCGCTGGCTCTTGTAGGGAGTGTGGCTGGGAGAGAGAAGACCCTGGGCAGGGTGGAGGTTGGTAGAGTGGTCGGGGGGAGCAGGAAGATTTGCCCTGAGGGCATAAAGTCAAGAGTAATATTTGTTCAGAGAACGGTGCAGGAGGAAGGCAGGGCCCCAGGAAGGCAGGGCCCCAAGCACTTCCTGCATGAGGCAGTGGTCTCATATTTTTATGAGGCATCAGGGACACGCTGTAGAGAGCAGAGAGGAAGGGAGCAAGGCACCTCCAGGGGTTTTCCACTAGCAGATAACCCGGCTGCAAACGTTTTCAATAAACAAGGCAAAACCACTCGGTCTGATTTTTGCAGAGGAGTTTCTTGAACTAGGCGTAAACCCTGGCATAGCCAGTGACTGCTCTGTGTGCTGCACCTCTCCAGCATTCTTTGCATGTCCAGGGCAGACACTGCACTGGGCAGGCCGGCCTGCCGTCCTGACCTGGAGCCCTTGCTCCCACACTGCCCATGGCCTCGGCAAATCTATAGTCAAGTTCTTCTCTGTCCTTAAAGGCTCAGCCCAAATGTCTCCTCTTCTGAAAAGTCAGAAGTGCTCTCGCTCTTCGGTGGAAAGTTATGTTTACAGGAGATGGAAATTTCTACCTGCCCTGGGATCATATTCCTTCTGTCTCATTTTTTTGTTCATTTGTGGAATAAGTGTAATCAAGAACAGCTACTTCATGGGCTAAGTATGTGGATGAAATGGGAAATTGTGGAACATTTAACATCAGCCCTGTATATAATGGCCTCTGAATCAAGTTGTATGTCTTTCTAAGCATTCAATATTTTTTAAAAAGGAACGGTCTCTTTCTTTGGTCTTCTCAGTGCTGATTTTAAAGCAGATGCCATGTTCCTCCATGTACTTGAGTAGGATAGCTATTTCTTGCTCTTCAGTAATTATTTTTGTACCTCACTCTTGATAACCCCAATATAACAGACTACTTATTTACAGTAGATGATTGAAATTATTCTTGAAATGAGTGAGATAAAAATATCAAGCCCTGGGTAGTGCCTGTGGCTCAAAGGAGTAGGGTGCTAGCCCATATACCGGAAGTGGTGCGTTCAAACCCAGCCCCAGCCAAAAACTACCAAAAAAAAAAAAAAATCAAGCCCAAAGACCACAGCCACCATTCTTTAACAGAGCAATTAGAGATCATTTTTTAAAATCCTTTTTGCTAAGAATGGTTAGGGGGGCTCGGAACCCATAGCACAGTGGTTAGGGTGCCGGCCCCTATATACCAAAGTTGGCGGGTTCAAACCCAGCCCAGGCCAAAAACTACAAAAAAAAAAAAAACAATCCCAAAGACTACAGCCACCATTCTTCAACACAGCAATTAGAGAAGATCATTTTTAAAAATCCTTTTTGCTAAGAATGGTTAGGGGGGCTCGGCACCCATAACACAGTGGTTAGGGTGCCGGCCCATATATACCAAAGTTGGCGGGTTAGAACCCAGCCCAGGCCAGCTAAATGATGACAACTGCAACAAAAAAATAGCCAGATGTTGTGGCAGGTGCCTGTAGTCCCAGCTACTTGGGAGGCTGACGGAAGAGAATCATTTTAGCCCAAGAGTTTGAGGTTGCTGTGAGCTGTGACGCTACAGCATTCTACTGAGGGTGACATAAATTCTGTCTCAAAAAAAGAATGGTTGGGCTGGGGGGTTTGGGAGTGTGACACATAAACTCAGATGGACTCGGGGACAAGAGAACATAACAAATTAGTATGTGAATGCCTGAGAGTGTGCATAAATGTGTGTGTGCGTGTGTGCAGGGGCATGTGTTAGGGTATGCGTGTGACAGAGCCGGAGTGTATACGTGTGAATGAATGAGTGGCGTGCGTATATGCATCTGAGTACGTGAGATTATGTGTGTGAGTATGTGGGTGCGTGTGTGTGCGTGTGGAGGAGGAGGAGTGGCGGGAGCCTCGGGGAACACACACTCAACAGGGCAGAGCTGGGCACGAATAACCCCCTCAAATACTTGGACAGTCTCCTTTTTCCTCCCCTTTCTGGGTAAAATCTTACAGGACTGCAAATGCAAAATGCCCTGAAAATACCTCAGTGCCAGAGCTGCTGATCCAGGCAAAATTCAGCCAACAAAACCTGCAGGGGCAGCAGAGAAGCCACTTGGCAGACATCCTCAGGTTCCTGCTACCCACATTCATTTCAGATTTGGCCTCAGGACTGAATCTAAGATTTCCAACTCTCTTTGGAATGGCCTTCAGGGACCCGCTGTTTGAACGTGATTATCCACCCTCGGTGCCAGCCCCAAGTTTTGGAGGTCTGTCCTGGGCCTGGCCTACAGCCGCATTCTGGTTCTACTAAATCATGCTGCTGGACACTTCCTGGCTTCCTTTCATCTTTGACTCTTCCATGTTACTCCTTGAGGAGGTGTTCTTGGAGGAGCTGCCTAACTTCTCTTGACTTGAAAGATGGTGAAATGACTTAAAGGCCTCTTGTCATCTGATAGTCCGTGTCTCCGCTGCTTGAAGACTTTTCTGCACAGAGAGCTCTTTCTCAGGGCAGAGCAAATGCCACCCCTTTAAAGGATGACCTAGGGCACTGAGGCACCCCTGGGAAGCCTCTTTTCTCTGTGCTGGGGAGCCCCTTCCTCTCCCAGTGCACAGGTCGGGCTGGGAGGCACACCCGGAGGCCTCCCTCCACCTGACTGCTCACAAGTTTTAAGAAAATCCCACAGTTCCGGATTTCACACTCATAATGAGAGAATGTTCCTTTCCAAGGAGGAGTCTTTCTTTTAACCTTTACATGAAAGTAAAACAATGGATGCTGACTGATTGTGAAACTATCTCCTTGCCCTGTGAAATATAGTATACAATATAGAGTAAAAACAAGCTCTCCAACTGAGGCATTATGGAAAGCATTTGGTTCTGTCTCCAGGGGCCAATCCACCAATAAAAAAACAGACCAACTTAGGGAGAATTCAGTTATGCTCTGGGCCTGCTAAATTTCCCAGATATCCTTGAGAAGAGTGAGTTGCAGGGAGACTTTCCTGAAGTGAGATCAACTGAGCACCCGAAGTCCTCTGCCCAGTGGCTGGAGCCTGGACCCTGTGGAGATGGATGTGTCCCACCCATGGGTGATTCAGAGTGGTGGCAAGCATTCCTATCCCCACCCTGTGTGCTGGCACCCACCAGGGATCAACTGACACCCCTTTTGTGTCTCCTCTTACCAGGCAGCAATGAGGTCTTAAGGACTGCTCCCATCATCAACTCTGGACCGGAGTCTGGTTTGCCTAATCCCAGTCAGGGTCATCTCATTGCTAAAGCACAGTAATTACTATAGGTTGCCCAGGTCTAAAGTGATCAATCAATACCTTGCTGTCTTCTGATCATGGGAGCAATTGAGTCATGGCTCATTTCAGGTCAATGAAAAGTGAAGGATGAGTATGTTGGAAAATTTGGGGAATTACTTCCCACTCTCTCTCATCCTCTGGAAAACATCATGGTCATTTTGCCCCCATGAGCCTGAGAATGAATTGAATACACAGAGGAGAACAGAGTTGAGTGGCCAGCAGAACAACAGCTGGTGACACTGGATTCCAGATACTGTGAAGCCTGCCCCTCCTCTGGGCTTCTCATTGCATGAGCCAAATCATCACTATTCAAATTACATATATTGTTTTTTTTTGTTATTTGGAACATAAAACAAACTAATTGATATGGGGGAGTATAAAATTGCTGGGGGAGTGAGGAATAAAGCTAGAGAAGGACAGGGAACAGGTGTAGTGTATGTTGGGAACTATGAGTGGTTCTGTAGGGTGGCCTAGCCCTTCCAGAAGAGGGATTTGTACACTGAGCATAGCAGGACTTGGAGACTCCATTTCATTTTTATCTTAGTCCCTAGAGGACAGCTCAGTGCCTGACACAGACTTTGTGAGTAAATTAATCAATGAGTACATCAATGAATGGATGTATCTCCTATTGTCCCAGGCCATGTAGATGATCAGGTACAAGAAAGATCAGGAAAATATAATAGTGAGCAGACATTGGAGAGATAAGTTACCAATTTTAAGACAGTAGTGGCCAGAGTGAGATAATTCATGGCCCTCCCTGGTGAATAGTGAGTGACTTGTGGAGACCCTGGAGAAACTGGGACATCGTGGGACTTTCAGTCAGAACAGTAGCCTTGGAATGAATATAAATGGCAGTTCCTGTTAACCAAACTCTTTTAAAACGTGATCCATTCAGAAACTAGTATGCTTGAAGGGATTACAGACCTGCTTGGTGGGTGTATTTTTCTGGAGGTGGTGGGATGGCTTGAGTTCTATGAAGGATGACAGTCCCATGAGATTGCCGAGATGTTGGTTCCAGGGGTGCTCTGGCCCAGGACTCCCAGAGTAATTATGGTCTCAACTACATTATCAGTACTGGCCAGGCCTGCTGAGCAGAATGAAATCAATCTCTATCATTTTGCTTTTATTTCTTCACCAACTGCAAGCACAGAAATCAACTGGGGATAGTCTAAAATTTAACATGTGCTTATCTAGTTTGCAGGCATCACTGAAATCAGAGAGCTCAATTAAGTCATCCGGTTGCCACTATAAAATTCACTGATTCCTGGATAGAGGATCTGAGACCCTTTCCTTCCTCCCCAAATCTCTGGCATCTCACTCCATCAATCATCCATTTTCTTGCCTGCGTCTGAGCTTGTGCTGTGTTCTGGTGTTTCGCTTTCAGTATAAGAATGCATTCACGTCTCTATCTTAGCACACGCATAAAATTTACCTTTAGCCACATTCTAGTCTAGTTTGTGTCTCATTTCCCCTGTTGATGTCCTCACCTAAATCCACAGAGGTGGTCTGGACTTAGACTCTGGGGTCATGGTCTTCAGCCTGCTCATTTTCTCTGTGACTGTCCACAGTGCTTGGGGTTCTGTCTCAATCACTCCCCAAAATAGCCATCCCCCAGGGCAGCCGCAACCTCCTGCTTGCCAGGTTTATTGGGCAGAAAAATTGCTAAAGACATTTGGATGACACAACAACTATCACCAGACTGGGACACTTTTCAGAGCCATTTCAGAGCAAATGGAGACAGGTGTTACAGCAACATGCATGATATGACTCTCCCAAAAGAACCAGCACGGGGGTAGACTCCAACATTTCACAAATTTTTGTTTATTTACAAATAATAAAAATGTGGCATAGAGAGGCAAAACTACTTGCTTAAGATCATTTGACTTGAGTTAGGGCTTGAAACCAGGCCTCTTGACTTAAAATACTCATGCAGAGCTCACTGTACACCAGGCAACCTTCTAAGCATTTTATACCTGTAACCCTCATAGTAACTCCATAAAGTAGGTGCTGTGACTCATGTTCACATTTATCAAACAATAACACATAGGTACAGGTCATAAAGTAACTTGATGGAGTCCTCAGAGCTGGAAATGGAAGAGCTTAGACTTGACCCCAGAGCTCATGGGTTTGCTACTATGCCGTGTTACTTTCCCATTGTCTTACTTTTTACTGTTAATCCAGGGTCTTTCCATCCAAGTTATGTCATATCCTCTGTGTCACCGGGTAGAAGTATGTTCTAAGATAATAGTTTCCTTGGGTCCAGGGATGGCTGGGCAGGGCTTGGGCAGTCAGAGCTTCTAGTCTGATCCCCTTCTGCTGGAGTTGCCTCAATCTTTCCCCACTGGGCCACATGAATGGTATTTTCCATGCAGAGTCTCGTGAGTACTGTCTAGGCGCATACTTCACTTGTCCTAATGTGTTGTGATGGTGCTGTGTATGAACCTCTCAAAAATCTTCTAATAGTCGCTGCAAAGTTTGCAGAAGCAGGGGGGCAAGGTGA
The DNA here is from genome assembly GCA_963574575.1 of Galagoides demidoff. Taxonomy (NCBI): domain Eukaryota; kingdom Metazoa; phylum Chordata; class Mammalia; order Primates; family Galagidae; genus Galagoides; species Galagoides demidoff. The sequence continues at coordinate 12,331 of CAUYQV010057936.1, forward strand.
GGGTAGGGATAAGAGGGAGAGGGGAAGGAAGGAAGGAAGAGGTTCCGAATGAGTGCTCATTACGAAGGAATTAGTGTTCACTTTGGTTTCATGTAAACACCTTATGCTGAATTTTCCATAAGAGTAACCCTACTGTTAATATTCTAAAACGTTCCCTTGAAGTCAAAGTCACAATTAATTACATAGAATCCTGGTATAAAATGAGAGAGACATGCCTCTAAAACAGAACTACGGCATACAGCAAAAGGGGTCACACCACGCAGTTATTTTATTACCTGGTGTTAGCTGTTTTTTCCCAAGACAGAGATTTTAATAATTAAGGGTATTGCTGAAAGCATAAATTGTTGCTAATTAATATAATACATAATCCTTTAATTCCTCCACATTCTATGCTAATATTACCATAGTAATACCACTTAGTAATACTTAAGCCTTCAAAAATGCCAACAATACCTACATTCACATGGTAATTTGTAAAATAGTCTCCTATCTAATATCTGAAATGAGGTTTGGGCATTATTGGGATATCCTCAAATGTTTTCTGAAATTAATATAATGAACCTTTCTATAAATCTTTCCAAGACATTGGAGCCCACATATGCAGAGCTCAGATTCATCCCCAAGGACATGCCCATTGCTCAGATTCCCAGAATTTCTAGGGGAGAATCTCTCAAAAAATGAAAGAAAACAAAACAAACCGGAGTATTCTATAAAGAGGGGGAAGGGAAGAGCTCTTGGAGGTCCAGAGGAAAAGGGGCCAAATGCTCATTCTTCTGTCTTCAACCTTTGTCTCTCAAGTGTCCGCCTTGTCAAGAACTTTGCTCCCCTTAGAAGACCTGCTATTTGCTTACTGAATGGAATAGTTCTCTCATCAGCTACTCTGGGGTTTACTGAGGGAGCACAGCCCTAGTGTTGGTTCAGTCTGATTACCCATGGATGTATCGGTTTCCGGTTTCTGTTACAAATCCACGCAGATGTATAACCCAAATTTATAATCTTATAGATCTGGAAGTCAGAAGCACAAAATGAGTTTCTCTGGGTAGAACTGAAGTTCCTTATGGAGGTGATAGGGGACAAACCGTTTCCTTGCTCTCCTTGTATTTTTTTAGCTTCTAGAGCCTGCCCACATTCCTCCCGTCCTGGCTTCCTTCATCTTCAGAGTCACCCATCATCGATTGGTCCTTTATCCACTGTGTCATTCTGATATTTACTCTTAGGGCTTTCTCTTCCACATTTAAAGGCCTTTGTGCTTACCTTGGGCCCACCTGGATCACCCGGGCTAATCTCTGGTGTTAAGGTAGATGGTGGACCTTGACTCCTCCTTGGAATTAAGACACAGGCATTTGGGGGAGTGCGTTACTCTGCCCACCACAGTGGGTGACAGGTGGGCCTGGCAGCTGCAGCCTGGCCTCTGCCCACATGCGGTTCTGCTGCCATTTCATCCTTTCCTTGGACAAGAAAGACTTGCACAGTAGAAGAGAGACTGGTTGGCTTATTTTCAGTTGAATAACATTCTTGATATATCTCAGAAAGTCAATAGGAAAACTTTAATCCTGGGTCCAATTTGTTCCTCTGCTGCCTCCTTAAGCTACTAGCCAAGCCTCACTGGGCTTCTGAGGGAGCCTAGAGATTATATTAGTAGATCTCCTGCTGCCACTAGTGATGATAATGCCTCCTCCTCCTGGTCCGACTTCTTTCCTTCCGCCATTGCCTCCTCTTTCTTCTAATACCTAACGTTTATCAGACACATGCTGTGCGTCAAGGCCACGGCAATGTCCTTAACAGGGGTAGCTCCTTTGCTGTGCACAGCAATCCCTCATACCAGGTATTAGTTCCCCAGTTTATATGTGAGGAAACTGAGGCACCGAAGCCCGTGCCGAGCACAGGGTTGCTATTGACATCCAGAGCTGTGCTCTGTCTGAAGAGGCTAGGGCCTGGGAGAAACTAGCATACCAGATTAAGAGAAAGGGACACAACCTTACCATTGAAATGTCACTGTGGAGGGGTGGGGGGGACTTGCAATATGCAAGAGGCTTTGCTGCTTGCCATATGGCATTTATCCGGGGAGAGCCTCAGCCACTCAGGAAGGAGAGAGCCAGGGCAACGATGCCTCCCTCGGCGAGACTTTGCTTTTCATCTGTATAGTAAGAAGGAATTGCAGACATTCAGCTAGATGGTGGTATAATTCTCCGTCCATAGGAACTACCTGACAAAAGCTGTTATAGGTGACGCAGGCAACTGTAGGCAAAACAGCCCACAAAATAGTTTGAAGGGGCCTTTCTAAACAGAGAGGATTCTGAGCTGAGACTGAACAGGTATCCAAGGCTACATGCTAACACGTATTTTCCGTGACAGCACCATTGCCGGGCCCTGGATGTTCTAGTTCATTTGGCTGTGGGGTTATATAAGTTTAGGTTTCTAAATTTGTATGAACAGGCAGTTCAGGTGGTAATGAAATGCTTTGGTAAGTACAATTTTCTTCTCAAAAGGAAAGTGACAAAGAATTGCTAAGGATTGGGGGGATAATAACATACTTTATATTTAGCTGGTGACAGCTCTCCAAGAAGTTCCTGTTCCTTGGACAAATATTATGGAGACACGGGTCTGCAGCGCGCCCTTGAAAGGGAGGCAGGAAGTGCTGCTGTCCTGGTTCTTTCCTGGCACCGTGAGGGGCGGGTGGCCACCCCTTCTGAGGCACACCTGAGAGGGGTGGAGGACATAGCACAGTGTCGCTCTTCCAGTGGCAAGGCATGAGCACCTTGTGCATTTTGGGGGGATTATGTCATTATTATAATTAGTTGTATTATATTTCCAAGATCATGACCATCTCCAAATAGTCCTGGATTCAGACAAAGTAAATCCTGCCCAATCTCAGACACTTCTGGCTTTTCCTCTTACACGTTTTTTATACTCAAAGTACTATTAGGGGATAGTGTTAGCTTGCTGGCCTTGCTGGGATGAAATACAAAAGCTGGGTGGCTAAATACAACTAAAATCCTCATGGCACAGGAGGTTGGAAGTCTGCGTAAGCATGCTCCTTCTGTCGGCTCTGGGGGGGACCCTTTCTTGCCTGGTCCAGCCCCTGGCGGGCCCCAGCGCTCCTCAGCTCTCCTTGACTTGTGGGGCATCACCGCAGGCTTCGTCTCTGTCTGCACGCTGCATCCTCTCTGTACATCTCTGCTTCCAAATTTCCTTCCTCTTGTAAGGACATTTTAACTGAGTCTGCTTAAATCCTTTAGGACCTGATTGTGACTTGGTTACATCTGACTTGTTTACGTTTTCAAATAAAGTCACCTTCCCCAGTCTGAGGGTGAGGGCTTCACCATACCCTTTCAGGGGATAGTTTTCCGTTTTAGGGACTAGCTGACTTACTGAGACTCATGCGTTGCTTCTCTACTGTGACAATCGGGGAGGCAGTGACTGATAAACTTGATACCCTTGAATTCCTTCACTCAGGAACCTAAGTTAACATTTCAGTTCCCATATGTACAGCCAGTTCAGGCCTTCGAAGGTTTCAGGCTTTGGAGCAGGATTCCAGCACCCGTGCAGTGACTTCATTTTCTGGTCATGCCTTTGGGGGCAATGTGGTACGTAGACAAAGGAGAAAGTCACTCGGGAGGCGGAGGCAAGAGGATCGCTTAAGTCCAAGAGCTTTGCTATGAGCTATGATGCCTGTCTACCCAGGGCGACAGAGTGAGACTCTGTCTTAAAAATAGAAAGAGAGAGAGAAGGAAGGAAAGACAGAAGGAAAGAAAAGAAAGAAAAATGCTGGAGAATTAAAAGGCTAACAGAGGGAAGAGGTCAGTTCAGTGAGGACTCCCAAGAGAGAGCTCCATTCCTGTGGTCCAGATCTGTCCCTGAGCTCACTGGCTAGAATCACGATGAACCAACTCCTGCGCCCTGCTCTGTTAAGAAAGCAGCACTATGAGCCAGCAGTAGGAGCGTGTCCCTTCTACTTCACTATCAGCGACTCAGCCCTCTCTCCAGTCAGATTGCCAAAGCTTCAGGTCTCAGGACCATCACTCTCGCACCTGTAAAACTGCCACCAGAGAATGTCTATTTAAGAGGATGTCCTTTTCTTTTAGTAAGAGGCCATATAAGATATGACCGAATAAAGCATGTTTCTGTATCTTCTATAAAATGCTACCGAAGAGACTGTCTCTTCCATTGTTCCACACCCCTCACATAAAGATCTCTGTAATGATTGCCTCTTAAAAGCTGCTGCTAGGAAAATGTCCGTCCTTCCACCATTTTTTTTCTTTTTTGTTAGCAGGGTATGATAGTACTGACCATTTGGGTGTGTTGTGGTTCTTGTTTCATTTTCTCCTTTATTGTCAGGAAAACCACAGGGTCTGAATTTTCTACTTTCTGCCAGATGTTATGCTAGTTGATTTGGCATTGCAACCCATCTGTCAGAATAAAAACATCATATTATAAGAGGGCTGGGCAGAGATAGGCCAATGGCATCACCCTCTCAGACCAACAGCACTTGACTGTAACAGAGAGGAATTAGCAAATCCAGATACCTCCCTACAACAACACCAGAGTGGCTCTTGCAGGTTTTGAATATGACTGTAGCATTGCTCAAAAGGAGCCTAACCTGCATTGTGGAATAATACCATGTTGGCACATCCATAATTACATGAGCTATAAAGGACATTCAGAAAAAGATGTATAAATAATAAATAGAAAACTGAGTGGGCAAGCACAGTTTTGGCCAGATGTCTTTGTGACATCGCTTGCAAAATGACCAGGCTCTTGTTATTCCTCTTCAGGTATAACAATTCCATGCTGTCCAGCAATGTCCTATCACGTAACGCCTCCCATTATGATTGTTCTTATGGCAGCATCAGAACAAAAGCTCAGGGTATCTCCATTTTGGAATCATCCCTTTTGATTATACAGTCTTTAGGAAGAGCCCACAAGGAGATGCCCAGAGGCTGACTACAGAGAGACAGCCCAGTGCCTGAGGCAGGACATAAGTCAGGCATCTATACTCCTCCTCTCTTCTATAAATTAAACAGGAAGTTTGCATTTGTGTGTGCCTGTGTGTGCACATTTGTGTGTGTGCACACTCATGGGCCATTTTCTTCTTGGTAATGAAGCATCTTCAGAGTTCACTGTATACAAGTTCATTATCTCTACCTTAGTTCCCACGTTGCATAATTTATAAACAAAATTTATTCTGCCTAGGAAAATGAATGAAATAGGTACCTAGTGCCCCTGGGTTTGAAAGCACATGTGTTGTAAACAGCTCTTTGGAGAATATCAATGAAAACGTTCAAAGAAGGAATGTTGAAGAAGGAAAAACATCAAATGTCTCTAAAATGGAAGAACTAGAGATGAGATAGAAGGTATTCTTTCATCCAACCATATTTTTTGTGCTCAAGAAACACAGCAGGCACTGTGTTTACCACTGGGGTATAATAGTGGGCAAAAGTAGGCATTCGATGAGGCTGGAGGATTTTAATTAATTAGTGGAATATAATTCAGTGATTGCACAGATGTCAAACTCCAACTGCAATGAGTTCCACATAGAAGAGAATGGTGCCACCAGGAGCCACAAAGGGCAGAGGTGATCTACGGAGTGAACTTGAGTTACAGGCCAGCGGGAATGCAGTTCATTCACAGGAGCTCGTTTCGTTGCTGTGGAAGGCATTTAAGAGTGAGCCAGACTAAGGGTGTGGTGGTCTCAAAGAATGCTGCTGAGGAAAGGAGGCTGGTGCAGGCTCTCAGTTTACAGATAGGGGTGCTGAGGCCAGAGAGGCCACAGGGCATGGAAAGTGTCAACTGACACTTCTTATCTCCCTCTACCTCCCTTACGGCGTTTCCCCCACCGTCCTCTCTCCCTGTAAATGTTGTATTTCTAATGTCTAGGTGGGCATGTGTGTGTGTGTACATATGGTATTTGAAGGTGGGACTTATTTGGCTATTCATCCTTTGGCTCCTCTGACTAGTAGGTGAGCTCCATAAAGATAAACATTATTGTTGGTTTTATGAGTGGCCTGTGACCCTTTTGTCTAGAGCAATGTGTGGCACATACTTGGTACTCAGTGGCATCTGTCGAAAGCCTAAAAAGACTGAACCAGCTTGTAGGAGGTGTTTGATAATTGTTATCTCCCTGCCCTTTGTCGTACCTCTGCTGGGATGCTGAGATAATGCCTGTGCTTTACTCCTGGTTAACTGGTTGTCCCGGTGGAGGGAGGGTTAGGTCTGATGGAGGTGAGTCACCTGGGCAGTGCTGCTTCCTCTTATGTTCAGTCGGAAACCGGCTTAACCGGCCACGTGTGGAGTCTCACCACTGCTGGCTCTAAATACAGGCACAGCCTCTTAATGAGGTGTGTCCTTATGTAAAGGAAACTTCCGGGTGACAATAGTAGTCGGAACCCAGAGCCAGCTCTCTCAACCCATCCTCATTCAGTAAAGGACCATGAGACCCTCAGTATCGCCAGTCAGGGTTTGGGCTTGCTTTTGGAGGGTAGCAAAAAGCAAAATACAACAAAGAACCGAACAACACAACTGCAGTGGCATAAAATCATTCATTTTCCTTGTATAGCCTGAAGTCCAAAGGTGAGTAGCCCAGGCTTGGGACACTGCCCAGTCGTTTTCAGAGATGCAGCCTCCTCTGATTTTCTTGCCCTTTGTGCTGTTCTAGGATTGTAAGCTAGTCGCTGCACCTTGTGCTATCATGTTTCTGTCCCCAGCATGGAGAAGAGGGCAGGGCCAATAAACAAAACCAACACAGTAGACAGCACAGTCCCCCTTTAGTAGGAAGACAAAGCCTTTCCAGAAGATCTACCCAGTAAAACTCATGGTCATGTCTTGCTGAGTAGAATGTGTCACACAGCCACTTCAACCCAGACATTAATCAAAGAGAATGAGAAATCCAGGACCAGTTTAAGCCACCATGAGTCACCCACACTGGGGATAGATTAGGGCTCAACTTACTGAAGATTAGCGGATCCTTCCAGTCATTTAAGTGAATCCTGGCTCCATTAGAGGGAAGAGGAGACAGGAATGGGTTTGTACAGACACTCCTGGGGCCTGTCCCTAGCCTCCAGAATCAATCAGCCAGCACACAGCCCTGCTCGACCAGACTCTGTCCTTCAACATGATCCTTGTAAAACTCCTGGGAGCTGTGGACACACATCTGTGGTCGGGTGTGTAAAGAACGCCCACATGGGCATCCACTTCCTTCTCCATAACCTCCCCTGGCTCTGGCCTCTCTTGGCTGTCCTCATTCTGAATATGTGTGTGACACTATGTTATCTTAGTCAAGTTCCAATTAATAGCAGTAATCCTATGGAGGTAGTACATAGCAGGTATTCAGTATTTGTGAAGTTACTGTTGGTGATGGCTCAGGAAGTTTGAAAAAATCACTAACACCCCAGTGTGGGAGAAGAGCTTACATTAGATCATCTCACGGAGTCTCAGTGTGTGGGGGGAGAGGCTGCTTGGAGGAAAGCCCACCTGTAACCCTCCGCCACCGCAGCTGCAGCCGCAGCTTCCCTCTCACAAAGGCTTTAATTTCCCTCGGGGGTTCTATCTTGTCCCACATTCGTCTCAGCTAAAGAGCACACTTAGTGGGTCCTGAACTCACATGTGTACTGGTGACAATGAAACATGTGACCTCAGCGTCCAGGGAGGCCCTCTGCTTCCTGTCCTTCTGAACCTTGTCTTCCTGCAGCTTTTGAATTATCCACACTTCAAGTACCCTCTGTTCCTTCAGTGGCGGCAGAAACTGTCTTCCCAGACATCACTGGCCCTGCTGGTTTCATTTGTCTTTGTTTTTCCCCTGTGCCTTTCAAGCGGGCCGTGCTGAGATTTATAAATGTGAACCCGTTCCATAAATGGGTCCTGTTCTTTCTGGGCCACATATAGAATTAGCCATTCTTCTGGGGCTGGATATCTTGTTTACTAGCATGTTCCTCTGGATTCTATTTGCGGATGATCCTGCGGTGAAATAGGTGAAGTTAATGAATTCTTAACTATGAAAGAATAATCCTCAGACAAATCTTTATTAGTCTCACTTCCTGAGTCCAAAGTCTCCACCCAAGGCCTATCCTTGCTTCAGTCAGATACAGACACATAACCTAGAACCAAACTCAATATATGTTTAAGAAAAATCTTGCCTTTTCTAACTATATTATTGAAACAGTAGAATATCCCAGAAATATTCCTTACAGGCCTGTAAGTGATTGTAACCCCACCTAAAGAGGCAGGATGGGGAGGGGGAGGAAGTAAGTCTTGCCACTGAATGCTGCTTAATACTTTCTGCATAATCTTCCTAGTCTTCCTGGCCGAAGTTGGTTCTATCTCTCTGCATCTACATGACATGGCTCTCCCAATATCAAAAGGATGGGTTCCTGATTGTCCTCACTGTAGAGTCTCTTTTATGGCTTCAAGAGGGATCTCTACTTAGTATACTGGAGCTGGGCTCCCTCTGGAATCAAGAAATTCCAGCATGCTCCTCCAGTATTTCATCCTATTAGTGGGACAGCATGACCCTGTTCTCTGATGTCCCCATAGGGATGTCAAATCTCAGAGGCATTGTTAGAACGCACTTACAGCCCCCTTGCCATCTCTCTGCAGGTCCTAAGTGCGGGAGGAGTGACTGAGTTCATTGATGGGACGTTGGGAGTCTGACATCCATTGGTTCTCTTTTTCTTATTTAGACAGTGTTAATAATTGTTATCTCCCTGTCCTGTATGTGCTAAGGTGACAAACAAAACTGGTCCTAATGCCCAACCCTTATTTACTCTCGAGGATGCCTTGCCAGTGATGGATGTCAGTCTTTGTTCTGTTCTTTCCTGTAACAAACCTAGCAAGTGGCAGGTTCTGTCCCTGTGAGGCACAAAGAGTAGAAAGACTAGATGGTTTTAGCTGGACTTCTGGTGTCTGTGTAAGTCAGCTGCTTAGGGTGTGGAGCAGGAATCTAAGAACATGCGGCCAAGCTTAAAACTGTTCTCCAACCCAGAACATTTAGCAATGACACTCATATTTTTACATCCTAAACTCATGCCTATTTCACTTTCCCAGATGGCTTAGAACTCAGGAGAGGAGAGAGGTATGATTTATTTACCCCTTAAAAACTCCAAATAGTCTTTTCTCTGGTGGATCTCTCTGGATCCAAGTCTCCAGCACCAGTAGAGTAACAGCTGCAAGGCACTTTTTAATATCTTTAAAAGAAATGCTGTCCACACCTGTCTTCTCTCCCTCCTCATGTCTGCTTAGCCTGGCCTCAAAGCTCACAAGCTTGCTCATAAGGAAACCACTCTCTTCCTCCAGCTCAATCAAACTGTCATTCTTCATTTTTCATTTACTCTCTATAGCAATTGTACTGAAGGAGATATCGAAAAACCTTTTTTTCTTTTATGAGTTCAATACCATTCTTCTTTGAATCCCTGATTAAATCTGATTTTTAGAGATGGAAAATTCCAAATGCTTACTTCCAATGAGTTTTTCTCTATCTTAGGGCAATAAAGGATTTTATTGTCTCATATGATAAGGTTCTTTATAACACTTAGAATGCTCTTAGGTGAAAGCAATGCAAAATGCAACTTAATTTGCATTCAGTAAATCATTAGTTCACATATCTGGAAGCTTAGTTCAGAGATAGGCTGTAAAATTAACATAAGCAGGGCCTCCTGTTTTGTTTTGTCTCTCTGGATGCTGCAGGCTGGCAGGATCATATTCATATAGGACAATGTCCAGAGAAAGAATATAGAATCTTATTTTGTCTTGTCTCATATTCATATAAGACAATGTCCAGAGAAAGAATGTAGAATCATTTCTAGATATGTTCCCAGAAAAAAACAAAAAACAAAAAACAAGGAAGAACTTTTCTAGAAAGTTCTAGAACTTTAAGCTTTTCTTCAGATAAAATTGCTCTGTATTGAGTCTAATTCCTGACATGTCTTGGCAAGAACCACTCCTGGGACTGAGAAAGGGCTTCCCTTCCCCTCAGGCATGTGAGATTAGTGGGAATGTAGGTAAATGAACCAGAGGGCAGGAAGAAGAAACTGGATGTGAGCAGACAACTAAAACTCTGTATCTCAGCCCTGTCCCTCTAAAATACTTCATTGATAAAATTCCCTATATCTCTGTAGCTCAACCCACAGTCTGGGCCTCTGAAATCCGTGGGCAGGGGTTATGTCCAGGGCCAAAGTGACACCAAGTTAGTGACCAGATGCTTCTAAGGGGATGTGGACAATCTGTATTCATTCAAGAAATCCCCCCAAACCCTTCTTACAGTTGGATGCAGTTCAAAATAAGATGAAGAAGAATCTGTTTGATGTTGCTAATCCACAGCCACTTATTTCTTTGTAGCACTAGTATTTCAAACATAAAATTTCATGTTAGTTATAAGGTAGGGATTGATCTAGGTATACATGGTACACGGTCTTGGCTGATAAATGCAATCCATTAATCAGCAATTGAAACACCAAAACTTTGCTTTTAAAAAAGCTTAATTCCCCAATAAGACAGTACCATTTGAAACTTGCACTGTACATACTTACACACACACACACACACACACACACACAGACGTGCTTATGTATGCCAGAGCTAGGATCCTGACCTAGAAATGCCTACCTCCATATGGAGAAGTAAAGAGAGAGAACATTGACTTTCTGGTAGTCTTTCAGGTTGCAAAATGATGCTTGGGTAGTATATTTTGTCTCAGTCTAGCCCTACAGAAAATAAAAAGTCCTCCTCTTTTGTGTTAGTCTGGATTCTTTAAGATGTTAATACTGAGACAGGAGTACATGTGCAAGGATTTTGTCAGGGGAAGTGCCAATGGAGAAAGGGGTAGAGCCAGAGTAGGCTAAGAGAACAGGAAGACAAGTCTGACCTGGAAGGAGGTACTGAAGGGAAGATTGAGTGAGTCCAAGACTACCATCACGGCTAAGAGAGGTTCAGCATAGCTGACAGTCCTGGAGCTGAAGTATCAGACAAGTGTTGTGTCTCCAAGGAACCGTTTGCTCTTGCATCCCTGCCACACTCTGCAGCCTTGCTAGGCCACGTGTGAGCTTGGATAGAAGAAAAATTAATAATGCCAATCTTTATTTAAGATTTTGCTATTTTATTCATCATGACCTTTATGCATTAATTTTTATTTAAAAATATTGCATACATATTATTTATATTTGTTATCGAGTTTTTTAGTGTCTCTTAAATTTTATGTCCTAAGTCCAGGCCACAGCTGGTGCAGAGCAGCCCCAAGAAGCTATGACCTTAGTGTAAACTTGAGTTCGGTTTCAAGGCTTGGAGAATGAGTCCCAGGGTCAAGAATGCTTTCTATAGTCAGAGGTCTGCGACATGCATTCTCATGGCCACCACATCCTGTCTTTGGGAGAAAGAAGTGAGAAAACTGGAGAAAACACTCACCTGAGAAACATTGGTGGCAATAGCCAGCTAATTCCCTAAAGAATCCAGAAGGGTTGGTGGCATTTCTCTTTGGCTGAGCTGGAGCAGAAATGGAGGGAGAGACAGACGAGATGGGTGGGCTGGAGGTATCTTCAGAGACCCTTAAAAGAACTCTAAAAGGGGAATAAAGTATGAGATGCATATAATATACTGACTTTGGGATTTGTAGGAAGTGACCTCTTTAAAATAAGGGGCCTAGATAAATAGAACTCATAGTTGAGGAGTAGTGTTTTTTTTTTGTGTGTGTGTGTTTTCCAGGAGTGTTTTATTTTTATTTATTTAATTAATTAAATCATAGCTGTGTACATTAATGCAATCATGGGGTACAGTGTGCTGGTTTTATATACAATTTGAAATATTTTCACCAAACTGGTTAACATAGCCTTCATGGCATTATCTTAGTTATTGTGTTAAGACATTTATATTCTACATTTAAAAAGATTCACATGTAGCCTTACAAGATGAACCATAGAGGTGATCCCACCAGTCACCCTCCCTCCACCCATCTTCCCCTCTTCCCTCCCCTAGTAGTTCTTGTTTGTAAGGTGTTATGCTCATCTTAGAATGGCCCAGTTGACTCTTCTCCATAGGTAATGGAATGATGCTGAAGGAGGTTTTTTTTTTTTTTACTTTGAAACTCAAAAATTGACTACATACCTCTAATTTGAGGCTGAGAGTAATATGTGTTTTGGGAGTATATCAAATAAATTCAGTGTATGTGGAACTTCAGATAAGAAAGCAATGACTTCTTCCTGGGAATCAGGGAAGGAGACAACACCTGTGTCACCAGGTTCTAGAACAATAGACTGTGACAAATATTCGACAAGGAATGAGCATTTACTGAATGCATAAGTGATTTAATAGACACTTTTTAATATGGGCCAGGATTCTGGGATAAAACTCCAGGCAGAAGCAGCCTTATAACTGCAGTTACTGATGTACAAGAACATCTACTTTTATGGGAAATAGAGAACAGAGCAGAAGCCAAAAGAAGAGAAAGAAGTAGAAGAAGGTGGGACCACAGATGAAGCCAGGACCAGATTGTGAAGGACCTAGAATGCCCAGGTTAAGGAACTTGACTTTGTCTTCCTGCAGGAAACAGGGGCAGGAGGAAGCCTGGTAGAAGAAATCTGCCAGATCTGTTCTCAATGGCAGCTCTCTATTGTTGACAATCTGTCCTGTTACATGATAAACAGGTGGTGGTGGCAGTGGGGTCAAGTCAGCTTATCTTTCCTTGAGCCTACAGGAAGATGCATGTACTTGCTGCAATGTTCCATCCCTTCTTGAAGTGTAGACCCCAGCTCCTTATCCACCCTGCTGTGCTCAGTCTGTACGATTCTCTATTGGTTGAGCAATTGAATGGATTTGAGCAATCCTTGGATTAGGGATACAGTGCAGACTTGAACGAAGGGCAGATGCCCTGTTTCTGGGTGATATGCAATGCTGCTGAGTGATGAGTTTATTTCGAGAATGCATTAGAGAAGGAAGAAAAGACACTCATATTTCCAACATATTTTAGTACACATTCCTTCATATTTGAATTTGGAACCACTTAAAAAAAAACAATTCATTCTATTTGAAAAATTAAATATTGAAAGGAAGCCAACTGCAAGCTTTTTGGTCTACGTCTGACAAAATGAAATTGTCAGGATCATTAGCTGCTCCTTGCACCCTCATATTACAGATACCAGAAATAAAGTCTGGATTCTTTTCTCAGTTCCTGGCTCTTGTTAAATCCTTAGTTCGATTGTTTATCTCCAGTCTGGTCTCTCCATTTTCTCTATAGTTGGTGCATAGTCTATCGCACCCTCCGATTGACCAGCTCTGTGGATGGCATGCTTAGCTTTCTAAATTTAACTTCTCTACATGGCATTTTCTGGATCACTCCCTGGGCTTTGTATACCACAATCTGTGGGCAGGTGATGTGTGACCTCGCCTATTTTCAGATGTCTGGGACATGACAAGTTATTTTGGTCCTCAGGGCTCCAATATTGTCTTTATCTAGGAAGAAGACTTTGCAAAGATGAAATGAAGACTGTAAAAAACAAAATAATCAAAGAAAGAATTTAGGGTTTCTTTTACAAACATAATCCTAATTAACAGATTAAAAAATTAAACCTCATTTTTTGGGAGGGAGATAATGAACTGTACAGTTGGTCTAAAGAGCCTTCCTGACAACCCCACTTGCTCTCAGGGCAGTCCCTTTTGTCCTCTGAATCTAACTAAGAGGAATCAGTGGGCACTATGTGTCAGGCAATGTGTGTGATTGACTCTGATGCTCCCAGCAGTAAGAGGGTATGGATCTTAATGCCTCTTATTCATGAATATAAAAGCTGAGGTCCAGGGAAGTTTCATAATTTGCCCCAGGTTACTCAGCTGGTAAATGATGGTTTTAGAATTCCAACCCAAGTGTTTGACCTCTGTGTCTGGCTCTTTGCTCTGTAATTTTCTCTACTGACTGACATGGAGGGGCTTATGTCTAGGGAAATCATTGCTGTATATCAATTTAAGATCAACCATTGCTATGATTTGAGTGTGTCCCCCAAATTTGTGTGTTGAAAATGTAAGATTCAATGCAACAGTGTTGAGGTGGAGCTAATACATGGTCAATGTATTAATGCCATTGTCATTGGAGTGAGTTAGTTATCATGGGAGTGAATTGTTAAAAGGGAGACTCCCCTATGCTTTCTTTGTCTTGTGTACTCATTCACTCTTCCACCATGGGATAATACAGAAAAAGGCCCTCACCAGATGCCAGCACCATGCCTTTGGGCTTCCCAGCCTCTATACTATGAGAAATAAATTTAATATCTTTATAAATTACCCAGTCTTTAGTATTCTGTTATTGAAGCAGAAAGTGGATAAAGATAACTGTCTTTTAATTAATGTGTCACTAGACTTTTAGAGCAGTGACTATTCCTATCTGAAGAAGCTTACACAAATAGTATAAGGGGTGTTTCCTCTAGGACACAGTTGTACTTGGTCCAATTTTATTGATCAAACCACTCAATCAAGTTTTCATTCTAATTAACACTCCTGTATCTGCTAATTCTTCTTTTGTTTCTTCCCTTAACCTGTCACTGAATGATATCTGAAAACATTCAAAGGCTTCCTTGACTTCAAAAGAGTGAAAGATAGAAATTTTCTACTTGATAATTCTTATTAAAACTCTACTAAAGAGGGAAGGCAGGAAACTAACCCAGGAAAAGCTATCTTTGTGTAACATAAACAGAATACACAGACATTCTTGTGACAAGGGATGACACATTCACCTTGAATTAAGACTATATAACTCTTGGGTCTTTCAGAATAAATTTTATTTTTTTTATTTCAGAATGTCACTGTTATAATTACTTCAGGTACAGAAAATATGTGTTTTCTTGGGCTTCCTGTAACTCGTGAGTAGCATCATTTATATGAGCTGATCACTGTGTAATATCTTGTGCTATTAAAAACTGTATGTTCTTAAATATTTATAATGAGAAAAGTAATATTCAGCATCTTACATGCATTATTAATAGTTTTTAAATACATCTTCTAAATCAATTACAGTGTGTATTGTACCCCTGCCACTGAAATTTACCTTCCCATTTCAGTTATTATGTTTGAGGCCAAGAAATGATGGGTCCCCAAGGGATATCATGACCCAGATTCAGTTTTCATGTGTTCAGTGCTTCCCAGGGTTTCATATCCATTCAGTTGCTGACTACTCATATGTGTATTTATAGTCATATAAAATTAAAATTTCCCATTATTGAGATTTCAGGAACGTAGTAAAAGAAAGAGAGCAGTTGATTAGCATTTGGATGACCTGAGTTTTAGCCCTGGCTTTGCTGTTGACTTTATTGGTGCCTTAGGCAAGCTTCAATTTCCTCATCTCTGAAATGAGGACTTTGTATTATAATGCCTATTCTCTCCAGTGCATGGTGAAGGTCGGGTCACATATCTATCAGGTCAAAGAAAAAGCAACTACAAGGAACTGTACAGAGTATGGCCATTGCAACATGATGCTGTGACTGAACAATCCAAACTTCAGAAAATATACTAGGCAGGTGGAATGTTCTTATCTGGCCTGGGAGTGGTGATCAGATTACACCTGTGTGGCTATGACCTACTTGATAGGAAATGGATCATCTCACTGTTGGCCATCCCAGAGCAGGAAATGATATGGGTCCTAGAAGTAGGAAGGGGAAGATTTTCTGATATACTTGAGAGGAAAGAGTTGGATCTAAGCTTATAGATATGGAGATGCCTAGAAAGTGGGCAGGATAAGGCCAGAGTTGGCTCCTGACAAGAAGTTAGGCAGGTTTTGGGCTGGGATTCTGAGGTTCTCTTTATGTCTTTGGGTCTAAGAGTGACCATTTTTAAAAGCTTCTAAATTACTTCATTATACACTGACATTTTATTCTTCATTTACTTAGATCCTTGTCTTTTATGATATCTTCTTGACAAGTTGTGCTATGGAAAATTAGGAAGAGTGGTCCCTCTCATCCAGATCCCGTGTCAGGAGGTCCCCGATGCTGGTAGACGTCATTGTCTACCTGGGAAAAAGCAGTGAGACCAGTACAAGGCTGGCATGGAAGGTCAGGAGGAACTTGTTCTGGGAAGCTCTGAGACCAAACAAGTGGGGGCAGGTATGTGTCTGGGCGGGCTAGAGAGGAAAGATCAGCTTATATGCTATGCTGCAGATCCCAGCTTTTATCTAGGAGACAGGAGGCTGTTAATATGTCTTTTGAGTCTAGCAGCAAGATGTCATATTTATGTTCCATAGAAGAAATAACCTTGGAGGCAGTGTGGGGATGTAGTAGGGATGAGAGATGGAAAGTAGCCCAGTGTTACTCTTTGCATGCTATGTCAGCTTTAATAAATGCCAGGAACTCAATTTGGGGCTTAGATGTCCAGAGTAATTGATCTGTGTATCTCAAGATCTGATCTTGGACTCTAAGTCAGTGGTTCTCAACCCGCTGTCGTGACCCACAGGAACTGCATTAATAGGCCGCAGCATTAGGAAGGTTGAGAAACATTGCTCTAAGTTGCCCAAACTCCCTATTTCCTCTAACCCAATGCACAGAGCAGAGATTAGTTAAATCATTATTTAGGTTTTCACTTAATGTATGTGGTCAGAAAATGGAGTTTGTGAACTCATCATAAACAAAAGTGCTACATGTCTCATTGCTGATCACCATGCTCATCTCCAAAGTATTCCCCTTGGGAGGCTGTGCACCAATGCCAGTGCCTGGTCCAAATTCAAAACAATTTTGAGCTCTGTTCTCTGGAATAACCATCAGAGCTGTCATTGTATGAGATCTCACAATTTTGTGAACGCATCCCAGATAAAGTATTTCGACAGGTGGACTAGGCATTGCTGGGAAGCACTTCTGAGGTGACCATAGTGATATTCAGCAAAGATGCATGTAGCACCTTCTCTTTGATGAGTTCATAAACTTAGTTGTCTACCCTCATATTGTTAACCTCACTAGCTGAGGTCTAAAAAGATAAGGAGGAAAAATCCAGTTACGTGTATATGAGTATATGTGTGTGCATCCCTAGGAGGTACATACACTGATAGCATTTTATAACATGAAATGTCAGTCGGTAATGAAGAAAGCATTGGCCCAGGAGTCAGGTGGATCATAATTCATCTCGTCTCCATTTCTTCCTCTGTCAAATGGAGGTGGATCTCTAAGAACTTATACCTGGTAAGATGTAACATTTTTATTTTATAAATAATTCTTTCCATCTTATCTTAGAACTGATACATGCTTTGTAAATTGCGAATCATCTAACTGTGGTGGCATGCTGTACATTTATATATAAAAATAAGAGAAAAAGTGGAAAGAATATATTAAATTTGACCTTGGCACTTTAATTTTTAAAGATGTTTTCAAAATGGCATAACTAAGCAAAAAATTATCGAAGCCAACAGCAGATAGACCTTTTACCATGGAAACCATGAGTCAATAGACATTGTTCTGTGGAAATGAGTGAAACTGACAGTGAAAACATGTAGCACACTGTGGGAAAATCTCTGCCTTGCAGAGGATTTGAAAAATACAATTTTTTGGCATCTGCACATCCATAAAGAATGATGGTTTGAATTCAGAAGTATGATGGTATTACACTCACTTAGATTAAAACAAGACGAAGTTTGATAAATGCCAGAGCAGGTTTTTTCAACTGTAGAAGCATTGAAATTTTGGACCAAATAATTCTTTGTTGTGGGAGGCTGCTCTGTGCCTGGTAGCACACTCAGTAGCATTCCTGGCCGAGCACCAGATGCTGGTAACATCACACCCCCCTCTCCTCCCAGTCATAGAAATCAAAAATCTCTCCAGACTGGTGAAGGTCCCCTGGGGGCTGCAATTGCTCCCAGTTGTGAATTACTGTGCTGGAGTGAAGATTTTTTAAAAAGTAGGTAAGCATAGGTGGCTGAGCCAGGCAGACTGGGGCGTGATTCTTGGCTCTGCTGTTTGGTAGCTGTTTGACATTAACCAACCTAACTGTCCTTGGTAACCCTTGGTGTCTCCCTGTGCAGAATGGAGATAATGCCAATAACCTTGCACTGCAGTGTAAGGAGCAGATTGAACATAAAGTTCCTGGAGTCTAAGGTACCCAGTGTGGGAAAACCATGCTAATGATTCATAGGATAAAACACAAGCCCTACTCTCGTTCAGGAAAAGGAAAATCATACAAGGTTGTTTGCATTTATAGGTGGTTGAGGGAACCTACATTATAATACAAAAATATATGTTGCATCTTTAATCACAGAGTAAAGAAAGAGCAGAGTTCCTACTAGATACCCGGCCCTGCAGGCCCCTTTTTTATACACCTTCTCTCTGCCTCAATATCCCTTGTGGTATTCACTTTCTGACAAGTTTATGGATATGATAACTGAGGTCAAAGAGATAAACTACCAGTACCGCATGATAAGGTCAGACTTGTTCAATGTCAAAGCCTATGATTTCATTTTTGCCAGAAATGACATGGGCAGCCAGGGATATAGCCGTGAAATCATCACGTTTGAATCAGAGGAGAATTAACATGAATTTGAAAGGCAATGACTTTGTCAGCAACAAATCTTTCCTTGGATATAAATAATTGTAGTAAAGCGAGTTTATTTCAAGACTCGGAATTACAGGGCCCGTTTTATCTGTCCAGAGAGGTAGGAGACTCAGTTTTCAAAACACGGAGGATGTTTTCTAGTATGTATTCACTGCACAAGAAAAGCTAATGCCATGCATTTAATCTAATATTCAATTAAAAATGCAGTTAACGAGATGCTTCTTTGTCAGCTCTCCTCTGCAGAAGCTGTGCCTAAGAGAAATCTTCCTTCTGCTTCTCCCTGGCCCCAATCTTTCATTCTGGTAGGGGGAACAACTCTGATTCATGGGTCAGAGAATTGGGTTGTATTGCTTTTGAAATATTGGTCCGTGGTAGGAATGGTTTCCAATTACAGTGGTCTGAGTGCACAGTCCCCGCACGGTTCTATTTAAATAACTGCTGAATCGCCAGGGCTGCTTCCCTGTTCCTAGCTTCCTGAACAAGTAAATAATGGGGAGAGAGAAAAAAACAAGCAGTTGTAATAAATAACCATACAATCTGGTGGTGAGACCTCATTCCTGGGTTATTTTTCCTCCTCTACCCCAACTTTTTCCTAATAGCAACTCTGAAAATAAAAGTGGGCTTTTATATGTGACTTGGAATCCAAACCTAACTTCTGGCTGCACACGTGGGAATGTCGCAGGCTGCGTTGGGAACAACACCAACTTCAGAGTCACGCAGACTTAGGGTTGGAGTCGAGCTCTCTTGTTAGCCAGCGCTGTGAATGGAAATCTCTCTCACTTTTGGCGTTTGAATTTCACGGGATTTGGAATCAGAGCAACATGGTCAGGGCAGGGAATCTCTGGGAGCATCTGCAGGGTGGGTGGGGCACTCCGTCACTCGCAGGTGGAAATCAGGATGACATGAGGGAAATTCCTAGCACAGGCCTGACGTCCAGCAGCATTTACTAAAGTGACAAGTGGTATTGAACCTTTAATCTGAATTTCTTGGTGTGAGTGGACATGTCATGAATTATCATTCAATTTGGGTAGTCAAAGATATAGAACTGGTAAAATGCAAGTTGAACCCACGGAAGAGGTACAGATCAGTTTGAAAAGCCAGGAGAACTCTTGGTGGAGCAGAGGTTGCATGCATTCTTTCAGGAATGACACACTGTGTTTGTCAGCTGTATTATGGCACATGGGTGATGGGGCTTGTTGGTACCTATCATCCAATGCCTCATGACCTGAGGGAGAGATAGGAAGGGGGTGTGTATGTGAGACAGACACAGACAGATGTGGGGGTCAGGACAGACAGAAAGAATAGAGCCTGCGAGAATAGTCTTGCTGCCCGATTGCTCCTAAGTCACAAAGATGAGGGAAAGGTTTTTTGGTGACCTCTCCTCTGCCTGAGAGGCCTAGGAAGAAGGAAGCATGTGTGTTCAGTGGCAGTGAGTTTTAACAAGAGGACCTCAGAAGCTCAACAGACAACAGGATAAAAAGGAGCTGCTGTCCAGGCCCCGCTGATGCCGAATGCCTGTTTCAGCAGGCTGTCTTCCTGTCTCCACTTGGGCTCCTCAGGGGTGTGAGCCCCCACTCCCTGAAGTGACTGACAGTCTTCCTATGTGGGGCTTCTGCCTGTTGCTCACTCCTGGGTTCTAGTTC
Organism: Galagoides demidoff; assembly: GCA_963574575.1. Lineage (NCBI taxonomy): Eukaryota > Metazoa > Chordata > Mammalia > Primates > Galagidae > Galagoides > Galagoides demidoff. Next base: position 32,466 of record CAUYQV010057936.1, read on the forward strand.
TAACCTGGAGGTCACAGTAAGTCATTTGTTTCCTCTCCATGTGTGGCCTTGTAGATCCTGAAGGCACCTGTCATTTCCTTGGATCTCAGCACCCCCAGATCTGCTCCATGGCTTATCAGGGTTGGTGCTAGAAAGGAAACTGCATTTGGAGGCTCAGGGAGGAGTTAGAGAGGCTGTGGTTTCGGGTGACATTGGATGTCCCCGGGAATGAGGATTCTTTCTATTTATTCTGATATTCACTTTTGCACAAGAGGGCTGTCCTGATTGCAGAAAGTACCTGGGCTGTGGAGCTGTGTGACCTGTGCCCATAACTTGCCTGTGTATGTGTCATTTCCTATGAAAGGGAGTTAATAATATTTCTTAAATATATGAGGTCCAAATGCAAAAAAGGGAAGCATCATGTGGATTACAGTGCATATAACGATGATGGCTGAAATGTTCCATTTTTTTGTTTGTTTTTCATCAGTCCTGCAGAAGCCTCATGGAAGTGTTGCTAGTATAAAACGTGAATTTCCAGAGACTTTTGCTTTTGCTAAGACAGTTGAGTAAGATGGGCATTCTGGTACTTGTAGACAACTGTTGGCATCTGGCAAAGACTCGTACAGACAAATAGCTTCATCACTGTCCTTGCCAAATGTGGCAAGAAATCATCTAAGCTTGAATTTAGATCAACATATTCCTTAATGATGAAAAATACAGACCGGCCATTTGAAACAAAAAAGGCTGTTCCTGTCATTGTCATTGGCATTTTGTTATTTTGCTAAGTATTTTTGCTAAGTCAAGTGTGACAGCTTTTATGTTGACCTGGAGGTTGAACGGTAGCCAAGAACAGGCCCTGCTACCATTTTTGCCACCAGGCATCTCCTTGCTACTGGGGATAGAACATTCTGCACTATCTCATACCCGCTCAGACTCCGGCCTTACGCTGGGGTGCTGGGAGACAAGGGGAAACCTCCAGAAGTTCCCATTTCTATGAAAGATTCAGACATGTAAACAATCACAGTAACCAAGTCAGTGCTAAGATGCCATCGGAAAGAGGTGGCAACTTCCATAGTCAGCACAGGCAGAGTGTCCACTCTCTCTGCTGGACCCACCATGAAGCCAGGTAAATGCTTCCATCTTCCACCATAGCCTTTATCCCACGGCACTTCATGGGTTGATGACATCCTCCGCCTTGGATCAGACTGAGCACTCTCAAATGTTGGGCTGACCAACCAATTTTTATATTCCTATTAACAAGCGTGGTTTCTGACACAGCAGACAGTCAACACATGTGTAATATAACTGAATAGTGAAGTGATGAATGGAGTGACAAGGGAGCTTGAGGAAATATAATTCTTTAAGAAATTGCTGGAAGCTATTTGTTGAAGGAGTGGAACTTGCACATACAAACACAGGTAGTGACAGCATTCCAGGAGTGAGCACTTTGAACAGAGCCTGGGATGTGGGAGAGGCTGGCGTCCTCGGGATAAGACAGGTGGCTGAATGGGGTTAAGATGGAGCAGCCTGGAGTCTAAACGACTTCAAAGGCTTTGCCATAGGACTTAGGTTTACACCTTATATTTTAAGCAGTGGGAAGTAGTGAAATAATTTAAGCATAAAGGTATTAGGATGTTTTTATAAAGAACAAATTAAAGCAAGGGAGAGCTTGAAGTTGGGGACTGACTTGGAGGCCAGTGCTACAATTGGGCGAGAGGCCATGAGCACCAAGAGGAGGAGGCAGGCAGTGGGGTGGGAGTGGAAGGGAGGGCCCAGCTTATCACTGAGTTCATTGTCATCATCGCTTGTTGAGTAACCTCTCATGTTGACCTTAGATGTCACTCTGGCTCATTATCATAAAAGCCTTGGGAAGTATGCATACTCTGATGACCATTTTTAAGATGAGTTTTCTGAGTCTCAGAGAATAAATAAATAATTTTTCACACTCATATAACAAGTAAGTGGCCAAGCAGGGATTTGAATGCAGGTCTGCCTGGCTTCAAATGAAGGTCATCGACTCACATGGTCACTGACAGGACATGGGAGCTGCATTCATGGGGAGCTCACTGCCCTCTCTAACTCCAAAGTTGGAGAATTCAGCGCTGAGTCGCTATCTGGGGGATTCCATAGAACTCACCCCCAATATCATATACTTCTGAGCCCTGCCTCCCCTGAACACCCCCAACTCTCCTCCCTGCCCACCCACATACCCACCTGTTTCACCCTGCCATTCAGAGGGATCTTTTCCTTCTTTAGTCTAATCTTTGTGAAATAGAATGTATTTTAGTCATATATTTGGTAGACAGAAAGTGTTCAAAATTATTTTCCCACTCATTTAATCTGTACCCAAGGAAAGGAAGCCTTGGTGGGGAGAGTGCCCTGCCAGACTGCCCCTGGGGGCCAGGACAAGATGACCTACAAACCATGTCTCCTTACTCACTTAATTCCAACTGCCTCTACATAGCCAAGAATTCTGGAGAATGTGTTGTTTCACTTAAAAGCTGCTACAAAAGAGAGTTTAACATATGGCAGGTATTTTTAATTGTCGAAATTAAGAGCACTATCCTTAGATGGGGAAACTCACTTTGGGAAAGTGATTTCTATGTTGACAAAATATCTAACTCCACCCATCTGTTACTACATTTATTTACAAAACACCCATGCCCGGGTTTCCCTAGATTCTCTGCTTCAGAGACACACAGGGTGTCAGATCCATCCTGTTCCAGCAGGTCCCAGACCACGTGCAGAATAAACAACAAACTGAATAAATAACTCTTGAGCGTCTTTCATGGGCTTTTAAGACCCAGAGCCATGGAGGTTGCATAACCCACGTAGGCACCTATTTCTCTCTAGGACCAGATTGCAGGTCTTAGGTGTCTACTAGAGGCCAGAAACTGCAATGGCGGACATTCTCATATGTGTTATCTAATCTAATTTTCCAAGTGCTTCTATGCGATGCGATTAGTGCCCCTATTTCTTGATGAGCTCATTGCATTCAAAGAAATTCAGAGACATGGCCACAGTGAGGAGTCAGCGTCTGGTACCTTTTAACCATTTGAAACAGGGTGAACAGAAGGTCAAAAGCATTAAGATGGAACACAAAATGTACACAAGAGGAGGCAGGGGTAAATTCAACTTTGTGAAAATAACATGTCTGGATGCATCTTAATGCTGCTGCTTCCTATAAAGTCACTGACAATATTGTTTCTATTACGATGCCATCGAGGATGAAGTTGACAAGTGAGGAGGAGATTCCATGAGTGGTAGTGGGGAAACAGGAAGGAGAAGGAGAAAAGGCTCTCCTGGGTCCTTGCCCAATGAATTTGACATCACCTGGGTCTAATCCCAGTCTTTGGGGGCCAGGACCTGTATGTTTGTATTATATCCACAGCTAGTTAACTTGGGATCAAACTCAGTAATGTACTAAACGTGTGGTATACAAAAACAGATGCCAGGCCAGGTGCAGTGGCTTACCCCTTTAATCCTAGCACCTAGCACTCTGGGAGGCCCAGGTAGGTGGATTGTTTGAGCTCACAGGTTTGAGACCAGTCTGATCCATAGCGAGACCTTATCTTTAAAACTAGCCAGGCATTGTGGTGGGCATCTGTAGTCCTAGCTACTTGGGAGGCTGAGGCAAGAGAATAGCTTGAGCCCAATAGTTTGAGGTTGCTGTGAGCTGTAACGCTCCAGCACTCTACCAAGGGCAACAATGTGAGACTCTGCCTAAAAAGAAAAAAAAATAACCACCACCACCAACAAAAAAAATTGATGCTAGTTTTTGAACTAACAATAAAAGATGTGCTTTTCCAAATAAGAAGATGGCTGCGTCCTCCATTCAGAATACGCTTTGATCTCAATATCAATGTGATCTCAGAGATATAGTTGTCAAAAAAAAGTGTTTGATATGCTTAGAATTAATTAATGCAAAAGATGGTGAATTATGCAGGCCAAAGGTTGGAAAGTTGTGGTCTACAGGCTGAATCTACCTGCCACCTGTCTTTGTAAAGAAAATTTTACTGTAACAGCGGCGCTCATTTATTTACATATGTCTCTGATTCCTTCATGTTACAGCAACAGAGTGCAGAGTTGAGTAACTGCAGAGAGACCATATAGCTTTCTAAGCCTAAAACATTTACTGTCACACCCTTTGTTAGTAGACTGTGCCCTTCCCTGTGCGCACTAAGCTTGATTCTCATTTCTACGTCCCCAAATCCCATTTCTCCAGATCTCCCATTTCTGTCGCTCTTCTTCTCATTCTCAATATTTTACTTAAGAACCTTAGGGAGTTACAAATGACTAAATCCCAAATCTAAGAAACTTGAGCAAAACCCAGGAGGGCTAGTTGGCCTCTGTAGCGTTTCTGAGGCTGAGTTGGGTTTGTGAACATCTGGGATTAAAGAGTCTGAAACCCTAAAAGGTCCTTTTCATTTTCTGCACCTCTGCTCTTCTGTGTGTCATTTTCATTTTCACCTGCGGTAGTGAGGCTGCTTCTCCTCAGGAGAAATGCCCGCGGCTGCTCCAGTCTTGATGTGTAAAGGGGCTTCTTTTCCCCAGATCAAGATTGAAAATCTTCGGAGAGGCCTTTGGTGGGCCCAGCTGTAGCACGTGCTCGGTCCTCGGACCAGTCCATGGACTTGGCTGGTAGATGGAGGCAGCACCTTCGGTCCCGTTTGGCTTCTGTGGACGTGGTCTGGTAGCTAAAGAAGGAACCCGGTAAAACCTTAAGGCCACGTGGCTGCAGGACAGCGAGTGTTACACACAACCTCGTTCTCATTGCCAGCGTGACCTTCGGCCTTCAAACTCACAGCCTCCAGACCTCTTCAGACCTAGTGCAAATACTCCCTTTAGCTCATTCAGTGCTGCTCGAGGACCTTCCTAATTTAATCAGATCCCTTAAAGCTTTATATGTTTAACTTATTTCCATCCCTACCTGTCTCCCCACAGCTGACCGACCGGCAGATAAACCTCATGACCAGCCCCTGATAATCTTTTCAAATCAATCTCTTATCTCTTCCTCGCAGCCACGCTTCACTCCAGACATATGGATCCCATCAGCAGCATTTATTCCTATACTGCTCCTGTGACACACAGACTCCTCTCTGTGCCCAGAATAGTCTGTGGCCTTATCCATCCAGGCATTCTCACTTCACAGTTTTCCTTCATAAGCCCTTGGAACGCCCCGATGGAACCGATATCTCTTTGCTGGATGCCTGGGGCCCTCTGTACACCCCTCTGCTGCTGCACTTATCACACTGCGCCGTAGCGGGCTGTTGGCTGCTGTCTTTATTTTCCGTGAGCTCCCGGAGAGCAGCCCTATGCCTCACTTATCTCTGCGTTCTCAGACACAGCACCAGGCTTGCTGCCACTATTATTTGCTGGATGAGGCGGATGAAGCCTTTTGGCACCTCCCTCTCCCGAAGGAACAGCCCTCTACTTCCTCCCCCCACCAGGCTACGGCAGTTTTCTTTTCTTAATTTTTTGGATGCTCACCGTTCATTTTAAAATGGCACATTCTTTCCCTGGATGTGCCTCCATCCTTGAGTAAGTTCTGGTCCAGCAGCAGCCATGCAGGATCTGGTATTTTCTGCATCCCTTAGTTTCCAGGGCCAAACATATCTTCATCCCCACGTACGATCCAGATTCCCAACTTCACTGAGAAAAGAGTCTATTATGGTTTTGTTTGAGAAAACGTAAAAAGCCCAAAAGTTTAATAACACACACAAATACCCCGACACCCATGTTAAGTGTGCATAGATGTGTAGACATACTATATAATGTACAGTAGTTTCTCAAGTCTAAATGGATATTTCCAGGTTAAATGTTTCTTGCAGCAGAATTCAGGCCTAACAAACAGAGTTAGAGCCTGGAAACCCTGAGTCCTGAGTTGTATCTTGTGCTTGCTTAAACTTATTAAGTTCCAGGATTTGAAGGAGTAAGGTTTAGTCCAGGATTTGAGTGTGGGGTCTGCCTTTTTTGAGAATCACAGACACATTTTGTTTAACTTCGGTGAGCCTTTATTTCTGGATTAATATAATCGTCACCTGTCACGGCGTCGTGGCCAGCATTAAGAGAGAACACATAGGAAAGTGATTTATAAAGTTTGAAATACAATGAAAATACCAGTGATTGTGACAATAGACACTTCAGAATGCAATCATGGGCATTTAACATGTGACCACCACAGTCAAAAATATTTCAACACTCTGCATCACAATTTGATATTTCCCCCCAACACAGTCTGGTGTGAAGCATCCCAGGTAACGTAATTACCTGGTGGAGCAACAGCTTTAGCAGAGCTTAACAACTGCCGACTGAGGACTCTGGCAGGTTTGCTGCAGAAAACAAACAGGAGCTGGCAGATGCCTGGCCTCCCCGGGCCCCTCGCTGGGGAGGTGCAGCTGCTGCTCCGCCTGGATCTCGGGTAGTTGGGCTTTGAAATGTGGCTGCGCTTTTGTAAAAATCCTGCTACTGAAGCTTTATCGTGTCTCCTTCTCCTAAGGATGGCCATTTTCCTTGACAACACTCTGCTGATAGGCAGTGACAAAGATGCTTTGCCGCCGAGGATAGGCACTGTACAAATGGCAGTGGTGGAGATGCAGGTGTCAGCGGTGTGCGCAGACCTGGGACGGAGGGAGCCGGCAGGCCCTGACGAGGAAGGCAGCAGTTGTCAATGAAGAGATGGCACAGTGAGTCCCTTGGTTTTGTCAAGGATGTGGGGGCATTTGCTGAACTGCTCCGACGCTTTCCTTTTCAAACCCAGCTTGGAAGAAAACCAATTTTAAGCCCTGTTTGGAAGAAGACAACAGCAGGGAGGTGGCAGGTGAAGAAGTCAATACTTACCAGATGTTTCTGGGTCCTGACATTTTCTCTACTGCCTTGATGATAGCAGTATTTATAAATAACTAATGTCTTCATTTCAGTTTTATATAGCACTTCCACATCGACCAAGCACAGGGTCATATTTGGAGCTAACAATTTTGTAAGGTATTCTGGGAAAAGTGTGTATTCTGTCCCCTGCAAATGAAAGGTTTTTCAAGCGACTTTTATTTCACATCTTGAGCTCCAACACTAGACAGTAGACCAAACACACACATATGCTCTGTTCCCCAGAAATATTAAAAATACATTAGTCAGTCTAAGTTTTTCTTTTGTATTTTCCAAGACTTGTCAATCACGAATGGATAGGTCCTATTTGCAGAGAAAGAACAGATTTAAAATGACAAAAATCAGAACATTTCTCAGAACCTTGGGAAGGACTGGCTCTTTAAAATTAAAAAAAAAAAAGCAGTGACAACAAAATTTCAAGTGAATTGTCTTGGACGTCTGTCAGATGCAGAGATGCTCCGTTCTCCCCGAGTGCGTGCATCCCAGATGGAGTGGTTTCTGTAGAAAAACAATCACAGTTATATTCAGGGGAGCTTACTTGGCAAGAAAATCATGATTGAGCTGATGCTATTGTGACATCACGTAGGAGTTTATAATTGCAATTTGTTATGAAACAGTTGGACTGAATCCCAACAATGGATATTTTAGTGCTGGTGGAGAAATTGGAAAGGCGTTGGCAAGGCTGGGTGTGAAGGCAGAGTGAGGGTGACCATGAAGAGAACTCCCTGCCTGGTTTTTACTTTGCTGAAGCCATGAAGCCTCAGGAGTAGCTTTTGGTCCCACAGGTCTGGAAGCTCAGCTTTACCAAGAGTTGATCATATTTGGGAAGGCTAATTCCTACTGAGTAAAGTCAGCTATATACATTGGGAACAGTGTTGTGCATTTACCAAAAGAAATAGAATCTTTAGCAAGGCCAGCCCTTCTTTTGGTTCAAATAAAACACTCCCCATAGAGAAACTACACAGGAAGTCATGGCTGCTGGCAAGGTTGAAATCAGGTAAAGGCAGGTAGTTTCATAAATTGAGCACAGCCTCATGCATCCACCTCAGCCTTCATGCTCAGTGCTAGGACGATGAATGCTTCTAAGGGTATAGCAGGCCACTTTTGGCCTGGGGCCCCTTGGATTTCCACCTCAGTGTCTCTGTCACATGCTTTTCTTTCCTTGCCTTCTATGGTATATGTTCTTCCCAATACAGCCTCTATATTTCTTTAATCGTGATAATTCTGCCGATTACATTAAAATTGGGGCCAGGCCAATGATTTGGCCTCTCTTCAAAATGATATTTTTTACATATTTGCTCATCATTGCAAAGCTCATTGCAAAGTTGAGCTTTTCATTAGGTGGCAGAGGCAAAAAAGTAGAAGCCCCTTGGCTATGCACAGCCTTGGTTGATACAGGCAGCTCCTCTCTGGCCCAACCTGCCATTTCCCTCCCAGCAAAGCAATGCTTCTTGGGAAGCTGGACCTACCTTTCTAAAAGGGCAGTTCAGAAACCTGCCTATTATTGAGCCTGGCTTAAGTAGTATTCCTTCTGACCACACCCAGGGTCAGACAATTAAATTTGCAAACTCATCCTACAAAAAATGCTATGTACCTCATTGCTGAATATCACTGTGGGCAAGAGGAGTACATCAGAGGTGACCATAGTGAAAGTCAACAATGAGGTACGTAGCACTTTTCCTAGGACAAGTTTGCGAACTTAATTGTCCAACCTTCAAACTCCTCTATGAAGTAGATTCTTTTAGATTAATTTTATCTTCTAATACTCTCTCTCTCTCTCTTTTATCCAGGGATATCTCAGAACTGTTTGAACTGATGGTGTCAGCAGCTACCTGCTGACTTTCTCCTCAGTCCAGCTAAATTCAGAGAAAAATCTCTGCCTGGGCTCAGAACCCTTTTCTCTATTTATAATTTAAGCTAATAGATTTTGCATATCTTTAATGTCTATCTATTTATTTTACTTTGTTTATATTTTGCTCTTATTGATATAATTGTGCCTATTTTGGTACAATTATAATGTTTTGAAATCATGTGCACATTGTGTAAAAATCAAATTAGGGTATTTATCATATCTATCACCTCATATATTTAGCATTTCTTTGTGGTGAGGACATCCAAAATCCTCACTTACAGTTATTTTGAAATATTCCATACAATATTATTACCCACAGTACAATAGAACAGCAGAGCTTATTCCTACCTACCTGTCACTTCATTCCCTTTGAGTAATCTTCCCCCATCCCCTTAACCACTATCACTATTCTACCCTCCACTTCTGTAAGATTAGCCTTTTTAGATTCCACGTAGGAGAGAGATCATGCAGTATTTGTCTTTCTGTACCTAGCTTATTTCACTTAATGTACTACCTCCCAGGTTCATCCTTGTTGACACAAATGACAGGATTTCATTAGTTTTTACTGTCTGAGTGGTATTCCATTAAGTATAAATACCAAATTTTCTTTATGCATTCATCCACTGATGGAAAATCAGGTTTATTCCTTATCTTGACTACAATGAATAATGCTTCAGTAAACATGAAAATGTAGATGTTGCTTCAACATTCTGATTTTATTTTCTTTGGATATAAATACAGTAGTAGGATTGCAGGATCATAGATGAGCTACATTTTTTTGAGGGACCTTTATACAATTTTCCACAATGGTTGTACATTCCCACCAACATATCATATACAAAATTTACCATATATAAAAATAAACTCATTTTGGATTAAGTACTTAAGTGTAAGATATGAAATGATAAAAGTACTAGAAGAAAACTTAGGGAAATGCTTCATGATGTTGATATGGTTAAGAATTTTTTGGATAAGACTACAAAAGCACACACAACAAGAGCAAAAACAGACAAATGGGATTATATAAAACTAAAAACACTTCTTCACAACAAAGGAAACAATCAGCAGATGAAAAGACAACACACAGAATGGGAGAAAATGTTTACAAACTATCCATCTGACAAAGGGTTAATATCCAGAACATATAAGGAATTCAAACATCTCAATGGAATTAAAAAATCCAAATAATTTGATGTATAAATGGCCAAAAGACCTGAATAGACATTTCTCAAACAAATACATACAGATGGCCAACAGGTATATGAAAAATTTTCAACATCACTAATCATCAGGGAAATGTAAATCAAAATCACAGTGAGGTATCATCTTGCCCAATTAGAATTACTGTTATCCAAAAGACAATTACAAATGATGGTGCAGATGTGGAGAAAGGAGAACTCTGACATGTTTTATTTAAAAAACCCTTTCATCATTCATTTATTCATCTATTCAGCAAATATTAACTAATCTCCTTTCAGGTTGTATATTACACAAGTTAATAAGCATATAAAGATGGCTAAGGTATAGTCCTTTCCCCCAAGATTCACATCTAGGAGGGGAGGTGGGCATGTAAACAGGTTATCATAAGGTAACTCAATGTGGTGAGTGTGGCAGTGGAGAAATGCCCAGAGAACTTGAAAATACAGAAGAAAGCAACCCTAGTACCAGAGCGGGGTTCAGGGAGGCTTCCTTGGGGAGGGGCTACTTGAGAATTAGTGAGCTGAAGGGAGCTGGAGAGGGCATGTGGGTCTTCATCCACTCTGAGCAGACTCTGTGGTTTAATTCCACAGGCTACATGAGCTCTCTTTTCTCCTTTGCTACCCTGGAAAGAGTGGTAGCCTATCTTCTTCCTACATGAGAGAGGAGGAAAACGCCTGGGGGGCAGAATCCCTGGATTTAATAACAACCACTGGTGGATGTCCAGCACTCATTGTTGTTTAAGCAACAGTTCATTACTAATCACATTTACTGTTTCATTTGATTTTAAAAATAAGCCTTAAGGCTGTGGTTCTCAACTGGAATGATTTTACTCACAGGCAACATGTAGGAACATTCTGAATTGTCATACTGAGGTTGTTCCTAACATCTATGGGTCTGGAGGATGTTAACTGTCCCAGGACATTCTCCCCACACCAAATTATTATTCAGCCCCAAATGTTAATAGCACTGAGGTTGAGGAACCTTGTTTTGAAATTATCTCCATATTTCAAAAAGGAAGCTGAGTTTCCAGGTCTAGCTGTGTCCAAATTAACTGTGTGATCTTTTGCAAACCATTTAACTACGAGTTCTAATTACCCTACCCATAAAATGAATATTTATTTCTAGATGAAATGATCTATAAAGTCTATTCCAAATCTAAGCATCTGTGAGCCCAAGGATTCAAATGTTATAGATTTAAACTGAGAAATCAGCAAACAGAATGTTCCTGCCACAAAAGTACTATTGCAATATATTCTGAATGCATTATTTTACTTGTAGAATAGAGAATTCACTCAACTAGATCTCAGGGGTGCCTTACATCTATGTGGCTGGGGCCCTGCTATCTGCTGCCAGCCTTCTTTCTCCTCCCTAACAGCAGAAGTTATGAGTTCTAAGTTGTTTTTACCCATTTCTCCAGAAATTTGGGTAAGACAGAGTGACTTACATGGTCACCATGTGGCTTCTAGAACTTTTTGAAAAAAAATTTTTTTTTTTTTGAGACAGAGCCTCAAGCTATCCCCCTGGGTAAGTGCCATGGCATCACAGCTCACAGCAACCTCCAACTACTGGGTTCAAGCGAGTCTCCTGCCTCAGCCTCCCAAGTAGCTGGGACCACAGGC
>CAUYQV010057937.1:0-18888 GCA_963574575.1 Galagoides demidoff
AGGGGGACAAGCAGAGTGGGGGGCTGTCTCAGTCACCTGCTGTGAATGGCAAACCCCTAAACCTCTGTAGCCTAAGATAACTGCCATTTTACCACTCCTGACTCTGTGGGTTGGGACTGGGGGCAGGGCGGGACACTGGCCTCTACCCCATCAGGTGTAGCTGGGCTTCCCTTGCTGATACATCCAGTGAGGGCTGGGGCCAAAGGTCAGTAACATAGCCCCTGTGGGCCTCTGGTGGGCTGTGGGATGGACACACCCTTCACGGGCCTCTCTCCAACAGGAGAATCTGGGGTGGAGGATCCCTTGAGCTTAGGAATTGGAGACCAGGCTGAGCAAGAGTCTCTACTAAAAATAGAAAATTAGCTGGGCATCATGGCAGGCACCTATATCCCAGGTACTTGGGAGTCTCAGGTATGAGAATCATGTGAACCCATGAGTTTGAGGTTCCTGTGAGCTTTGTTGGTGCCAGGGCATTGTGCCCAGTGTGACTCGTTCTCAAAAAAACAAAACAAAACTCTAAGCAAAAGATGAACAGATATCTCACAAAATATATATAGAGAGAGATGGCAGACAAGGGTGTGAAAAGATGCTCCACATCATCTTTTATTAGGGATATACTAATTAAACCTATAATGAGAAACCACCACACACTTACTGAAACAGCCAAAATCCGGGGCTCTGACAACAGGGGAGCTAAGGGTGTGGACCAGCGGGAGCTCCCTGGTTGCTGGGGGTGCAAACTGCATGGACACTTTGGAAGACAGTCTGTTAGTTCATTCCAAAACTAACCAAATCTTACCATATAATCCCGCAACTGTGTTCCTTGAGATTTACCCAAATGATTTGAAAACTTGTGTCCACAAAACAATCAGCACACAGAGGTTTAGAGCCACTTTACCCACCATTGCCAAGAGGAAACAACTGAGTCGTCCTTCAGTGGGTGGACGGATCCGCGCTGTGCCCCGAGGACAGGCCGTCGTCAGTGATGGAGAGAAACGGGCAGCTGAGCCTCAGAAGACGTGGAGGAAACCGTGCATTTTACTGCGTGAAGGGCGCCGATCGTAAGAGACCACACCCCGAAAGGCTTGAACTGCTGTGTGTTAACAGCTGTCTGGACCAGGTCACACTGCACGCTCTGTAGACAGTAAAAATGCCAGCAGAGCCACTTTCAAACCAACAAAAACAGAGAATTTGTCACCAGCATTTTCTCAGCAAGAGAAACATGGCCAAGTCTTCTGGCAGGTCATGAACAGCCAGAATACATAGTGACACTGTCCTGTGACCTGCAGTGACAGTTACAGGCATCCCATAGTCCTCAGAAAGTATGATGCTGTCCTGTGACCTGTATGATGGGCACAGACATCACAGTCCTTAGAAAGTTTCAACACAGCGAACCCCAGTGGGAAACCAGGACTCCACAACAATGTGTGGACGCTGACTCACTTATCACAACAAGGGCCACAGTGGGCAAGAAGCTGGTAACCGGACCCGTGGGAGCGGGAGATCTGTGTGGACCCTCTCCATTTCCTGCCTTAGACCTAAAACTGCTCAAAAAATAAAGTCACACATACATGGCACATCATGACAATCCTGCTGAAAAACAGAGAAAATATTGAAAGCAGCCAGAGCTCCTGCTCAAGTGCACACAGAGACTCACGCTCACAACTAGAATGTGGGACTCCAGAAGCACCCAGGCCCATCAGTAATAAAGTCCAAGAGAAAAGTAGGTGGAGAAGGAGCCCGTTGAGTATAAGAAAATGCAAAGGCAGCCATCAATCAAATGTGTGGGCTCATCGGAGTCCTGACCTTTTATAAAAATCGCGACGTAATTACATCATGAAACGATGGGGAGTAGGAATACTAATTCCTTAATGTTGTCAAGCCTACAGTCATCACCAGTTTTTAGATGTGATAATGATATTGTGCTTACCAGCTTTAAAAAAAATCCTTATCACTTCTTGACCCATTCTGAAATTATACGGACAAAAGGATGTGACACTTGGCCTTTGTTTAAGACGACAGGGAGAGCTGTAAGTGGGGCCAGGGGATAATCACAGGTGGAGGGACGGGCTCATGAGGGTTCATTTTACTTTTCTATCCTCTTCTAGGTAGACAGAAATTCTCTATAACAGCAAGAGCAAAAATTTGCTTAGTCAGAGGTCAGAGGAAAAAAGCTCAGTCTTAGGTGCTCTGACTGCTCAGCAGAAACAACAGAAGCCAGGAGACAGTCAAATCTCTTCAAAAGCTAAAAGAAAATAAGAGCCGATGTTGAACTGTAGGGCCAGCAAAAATCCCCTGACCTTTTATAAAGGTGAAGAGAAATACAGACATTTTCAGACCAACAGAAACTGTGAGAATTTGTCACCAGCATTTTTTCAGGCGGGGAAACACAGAAGGCTCTTCCGACGGAAACACAGTGAGCAGAGCACAGAGACTTAAGAAGACACGGAAATCAAGAAGTGGACACCGTGTGGGTGGACACAGGGGATAGTGCCTGGATGAGACAGCAACACTGACGTCTGGGTGGGGTTACCCGGCACTGTTGTCTGCCATTTACACTTTACCACCACTTACCCTACAAACCTGAGTCTCTGCATAAGCAACAAAAAACTTCAAGAACATTAGCAACAAGAAGACTTGGAGACACCAAGTTTGCATGTTATAATGTCTGGCAGCAACTAACCAATTGGCCGACAGTGCCCTCCTTACAAGCAGGTGCGGGGAGAAGTGGAATAACTAACAATATTCAATATTTAACAATCTGAGGTAGTCACAGGGGGTTAGGAAGAGGTGGGAGGCAGAGCATAAAGAGAGAAAAAATGGCCATAGACCCAGCAGAACAAATGCCAATCAGGGAACCGGCAGGTCGGGACTGAAGGGTACCCACGACTAGACAAACACAGACGGGGGAATGGCTAGATGGGGCTTAAAACAATAACCGCCACCACCAGATATTGTTTATTGGACACACATTTAAAAGTAAGGCTATAGAAAGGCTCAAAGTAAAAAGATGAACAAAGATACATCATACCAACATGAACCAGAAGAAAACGGTGCAGGCACATTAACATCCCAGTAGACTTTATAACTAGTAATGTTTTTTGCTTTAAAAAGGGGCAGTTCATAATAGAAGTTTCAACTCACCTAGCTGTCGGTCTACACACACATAGTACACAGGTTCAGATCCACAAAGCAGATGCGTACGGAGGAGGCAGACTCAGTCACAGGAGACGGTAACAAAACCCAGTGACTAACGCAAGAAAGCAGTGCAGACACGCTTATCGTAACACGCAGACATTTTCAACGACGCAATCAGTTACAAAACACTGCACCCAGCAACTGTAGTGCTCAACGGTAAATATAGATATATACAACAAAATACACAGTCTATATTGAAAAATGTGGGTAGAATATATATATTATAGAGCGCTATTATACATAGTTGTGTTCTATAACAAGGAAATCTGTAAACTAATATACATTCTTCTCACCCAAAACAGATTGTTTGCAAAAACTGACCATATGAGGTAGTCACAGGGAAAGTTTAGAAAGAGGTGGGAGGGACAAATTGGAGAAGCCCAGGGAATTCTTAGGGCAGCAAAACTCTCCTGCAAGGTGGCACCTGTCCCCCAAATTTCTAAGAACCCATGGAAGGCCCAACCCGAAAGCAGGGCCCAGGTGTGAACTGCAGGGCATAGTCAGCAGCTGCCCATCCTGGTTCACCACTTGTCAGGAACGTGCCAGAGAAATACAAGATGTTAGTAAGTAGGAGTGCCGTAGAGGAGGGGCGCTGTACTTTCTTTTCTTTTCTTTCTTCCTTTTTTTTTTTTAGACAGAGTCAGCTCTGTCGCCCTGGGTAGAATGCAGTGGCATCATCACAACCTCACAGCAACCTCAAACTCCTGGGTTCCAGCAATCCTCTTGCTTCAGCCTCCTGAGTAACTGGGACTACAGGCACCCCACAGCACCCAGCTAGCTTTTCTAGTAGAAGATGGGGTCTGGCTCTTGCTCAGGCTGGTCTCAGACTCCTAAGTTCAGGCCGTCCACTGACCTCACCCACCTGAAGTGCTGGGATTACAGGTGTGAGCCATCGCACCTGCCCTGGAACTCTGTACTTTCTGATCAAATTTTCTGTAAAACCAAAACTGCTCTGATAAAAATAAAGTGTGTTAATTTCTTAATTGCCCACATATTGGACCTTAAGTGTATCTTAATAGAGTAATGTCTTTAGGGAATAAAACTTTCAGATTCATCCCGACACACCCAGCAGAACAGCTTGGGGAGGAGCTGTCAGACTTGCCCTGTGACCTGGCAGCTTTGGTTTGCAATGTTTCAATTACGCACAAGAAGCTCTACCCACCTCTGTCTGAACCCAGCAGGTAAATGCTGTACACACACAAGGATCTAAAGGATGGGATCACGATGAGCCTGCCAGCCCTGGGGAGGTGATGACCTCAACACATCATAAGAGTCACCCTCACTAACTGCAGTGTGATAAAATCAGAAGCCAGCAAGAAAGAAAAACCCCAAATGGTATCCATATATCTGCATAGTTCCCCAAGATTTACTTACAAAACTTAGTAGCTACATGAAATCTGCTACTTTCATCTCATAGAAATTTAAGTCTCAGTATCTACACGGGCAAAGTGGTAGTGCCTAAGCCTGATCCCTGTGGCTGACAGAGGTCACAAGCCTATAGGCTGACTTCTCATCACTTTTCCTTCAGGGCTGGGGAGGGCCAGGAAGGCTCCTGGAAGAGGGACCCACATCCAGGCCTGGGGGGCGTTTTGAGTGTGGGGATGGGCAGACCAGGGCAAAGAAGCCATCACCATTGTCAGCACAGCCCACCTGACAGCCAGGGCTGAGCACCAGGGAGGGCCTCTTGGCGAGAGGACCGGCTGAGAGACCATGAGTGCCCACCCCAGGAACCCACCCTGCCCTGCAGGTCACCAGAAGTTGCCCAGCATTTTAGGTGGAAAGAAACCAAGACCTTGCATAGGGACAGAGACAAGGTGACATTATCAGAGCCAAAACCATCCACGCCAAAGCCCAGGGTCCTCCCTGCAGCTCCCACGTCACTTGACTGCCCTCTGTTCTATACTTCGGTGATTCCTATCTACACTACTTAGGTAACAGCTCCTCAAACACCAAGGAGATGGTTTGGGGTGATGGATTAACTCCTGCTGACACAGGCTGCACTTGCCTCCAAGACATCCCACCTGAACGGCCACAGGGCAGCATCTCGCTGGGGACTCTGAAGGCCCAGTTGGTGGGACATGATTTGGGAGGTCTGCCTCACACATGCCCCACCAAGAGGCCCACAAACCAGTAGCTCCTGCGTATCAAATGGATGGACTTAAAAGACAGACTGACAGGGGTCAGTCAGGAAAAACCCGTAGTGTGTGACTGCATTCATACGAAATGTCTGGAGGATGAAGACCCACAGAGACAAAAGGAAGGCTGGGGGGCGGCGCCTGTGGCTCAAAGGAGTAAGGCACCGGCCCCATATGTGGGAGGTGGCAGGTTCAAATCCAGCCCCGGCCAAAAACAAAAACAAACAAACAAACAAACAAAAACCTTTAAAAAAAAAAAAAAAGGAAGGCTGGGGGCTGCCAGGCTGGGGGTGGGGAGAGGGGTGACAGGTAAAGGGTGCAAGTTGTCTCTTGGGGCAACTAAAATGTCCTGGAAATGATTGCAGTAATGGTTGTATATGCTGCGATGGTGCTAAAAATCTTTGACTTTATGCTTTAAATGGGTGATTTGTACAGGACGTGAATCACGTCTAAATAAAGCTGTTCTGAAAATAACTTGGAACACGAAATATCTTCCTCTCCTCATCCGGACTAGCCAGTGTGGTGTTAGTGGGGAGTGAAGTGTGGAGCCCACTGGGCTGCACAAACGGGACTGTTGTTAATAGGAGTTCTGTGCGGCTTCCACTGGCTGACAGCTAGAATGAGAGCAGACAGGTCAGGGCCACAGATTCTTCCCCTTCCCCAAGCTAGACGGCCGGAGCCCACACCCAGAGGAGGACTTTGAGGGGATCCACGAAGCTGCCTAGGGGCCCTGGAGAAGGCAGCATGGAGGCTCCTAAACCGAGCTAACCCACCACCCTGCAGGGGCTGGGCCTTGTCCCTGCTGAGTAGCCCCCATCACCCAACACCCACAGAAACGCAAAGGGAGTGGCAGAGTCTCACTTAAAATCCGGAGTCTGACCCAGACCCCCCAAAACGGCCCAGCTGTGCCTGCACTGGCCACACTCTGCCCTGAGGAGCTGCCCACACCCACACAGCAGAGAGCAACCTTGTCCGACCTTCCACACTTAGGAAATTTCACAGAGAAAAATAACAACCCAGAGCAAGTTCAGGAATGTAAAACAAAATGAGTAAAACAGGAAGAGGTTTGAAATAAATAATCTTTTTTTCTTGCAGTTCTTGGCTGGGGCTGGGTTTGAACCTGCCACCTCGGGCATATGGGGCTGGCGTCCTACTCCTTTGAGCCACAGGCACCGCCCAATAGTCTTTTTTTTTTTTTAATTGAGACAGTGTCTCAAGCTGTCACCCTGGATAGAGTGCTGTGGCATCACAGCTCACAGCAACCTCAAACTCTTGGGGTTAAGTGATTCTCTTGCCTCAGCCTCCCAAGTAGCTGGGATTACAGGCACCCACCACAGGCCTGGCTGTTTTTCTTTTTTGTTGTTGCAGTTGTCATTGTTGTTTTAAGCTGGCCACCAGCCTTGCTGTATGTGGCTGGTGCCCTACCCACTGAGCTACAGGCACCACTGAAATAAATATTCTTTAGGCATCTTTTAGCCAATGTCTGTGAACTCTCCCTGTCCAAAACTGGCCAATGCAGCTCTTCAGTAAAATATGCTATTTGTTGTTGATGTCCAACAGGAAAAGTGAGGACCTTCTAAATGACGTAAGGAGCAATATCACCTACTGTGTTGTGTGAAGTTCTCACTTTCACCTCAAAAACGTGGCGTCTTCTCAGCCCAGAGGCAGGGCATTGTCCCCAGAGCCACACCGAGTCAGTCCAGGAAACAAGCAAGGCAGACCTCTCCCTGTCTCCTTCCTCCTTTCCACAGACACAAAGACCTTTGGGAGGCAGCTGGGGTTTTCTGGGATGCTGGTGGCATTTTTGCAGCTGTGCAGTCTCTCCACTCTGCAGACCAGGGTGAGACATGCCCAAGGTCCACAGCAGGGTGCCCTCGACCCCAGAGCCAAGTCCCCTTCCTGCCCCCACCTGGGCTGGTTTGGTGACCCCGTGGTGCCTCATGTTGCCTACCCCCCATCCTGGCAGCCATCCCTTCCCCAAGACATGACAACCAAAGCCAGCAGCATGGTGGCCTCTCCATATCACCTCTCCTGCTGGCCACAGGGAGGGCAAGGGAGCCAGTAGTTAAGAACAGCTGAGGTTGGCATAGCCATCCACAGGGCTGTCATGAGACTACATGTGTTACAAAGACAACTCTTAGTTTATAGACACAGAAGCAGTCCAGGAAGCCCCAGTGGCTGGCCAGGCAAACCACCTCAGTCAATGCAGGGCTGCATCACCAGTTGGGACTGCACTGGTTCCCACCCTCCATGGCTCACCTGCCCCTGCTCACTGCGTCCAAACCTCAGTTCAGAGAGCTCAGTGATGGCGGTGGCAGGTTTCTCCAGGCCTTCCACATGCGGGGACACCCGTGCAACAGCCCCTAGCTGCCTCTAAAGTAGAACCCAGGAGGGGCCCGAGAACGAGCACCTATGCCAGGTGGGGCCCTCAGAACTGCAGGGGAGCGCCCAGGACGCAATCTCCCAGAAAGCCAGCAGGTGGCAGCATCCGGCAGCAAACGCCGCCGCGTTCCGGGGTTCCGGCTGGACTTCAGGATGGGGCGGGTCCCACGCTGTCCCACCGGCGGCTTTCCACCAGACTGTGCAGCCGACGCGGATGCTACTGAAGGTTCTTATTACCCGGCCATAGGAAATTGGTCCCAGCCCTCGCTCCACTTGGGGAGTTCAGACATCTAAGGCCCAGCCCAGCCACGGACTGGCTGCAGCAGGGTCCCGCCCTAAAGGGAGTCCTGCCAGAGGTGGACCTCCCTCCAGTGCTGTCAGTTGCTGTGTATTCCTCACCGGTGCCAGCTAGAAGCCCTGGGGCCCCCCATCTGCTTCATATTCAGTATGTCCACACTCAGCATCCTGGTCAACATCTGTCCTTCCCCTCCCCCATTGTCCTGAGTCTGCCAGGTAGGACTGCTCCTCCCTCCAGAGGTGCATCTACAGCTCTGGGGGTCTGGAAAGACCCAGAAAGATGTGCCCCCATGGTTACCACTCCTCCCATAAAGGCCAAACTCCCCACCATGGCCCAAGTGGTCCGTGCCCCTCCATCTCAGGGCCCCGCCCTGCCCCTTCCATCAGCTTCCCCACCTAAGCCTCTGGGCCTGACACCCATTCATCCCCAGACTGAGGTACCCTCACCATGGCCTCCTGTCCACAACAGGGTCTCCACCAATTCCCCACCTGTGCCTGACATCAGCCAGGGAGACAGCCTAGGGATGCCAGGGCCCCTCTGCACTCTGGCATCTTCCAGAGTGATGAGAGATCACTCATCACTCCAGAATCCACAGCAGGCCAGATCGTGAACCACTGTTTCCCATGATTTCACATCCACATTTGGGCATGGCTCCCCACACACTCACTCAGCAAGGACTCCTTTCCAAAACCTTCCAGACAGCACACGGTCCTCACCCATTCACACCACTAATGCTGCAGACATCTGCTCACCCTCCCGGAATACCTGACGGCAGGTGAGTCCTGCCACCTCCTGCTGGAGACAGGCTGACCCCACCTCTCAGCTGCGCAGAGGCAGGAACTGCTCCCCAACTCAGTGGGCGTCTAGGCAGGTTCCTGCCTGGGAGAAGTTTGGGACCCTGGCCCTCACACCCTGTTGGAAGAAGAATTGAAAAGGTGGGTCCGGAGGCTGACGGAATTCCCATCAAATGTGGCTAGATTCGAGAAGAGGGGGTGACTTTGGAGACTCTGGTGAAAGCCGTCCATTGTCCACTGGCTCATGCCGAGCAAGGTTAGCTTGCAGAGCGTGAGGGTCCAGCGTGTCCCCTGGTTTTCCAGCAGGCATTAGCAACTCCTCAAAAACCCTCCCACAGGTTCCCAGCCTGGCTACAGAGCTCCCAAGCCGAGTCGGTACGTAATGCGATGCTCCGTGGCTCCACCACATTGCCTACCACCCAGGGGAGGGCCCCCAGCTGGAGGGGACCGGCAACCAGACTGACCCAGACGGGTGCACGTGGGACAAGTGCGCTTGAGGGCAGCAACGCCAGGTCTCAGGAGAAACAAGTAAGAACTCTGGGTCCTACTGTCCCCACCACAGCTCCGTCCAGCCCTCCTGCTCCCTGGATCTCAGCAGCTCTTGACCCCGGCCAGTCGGTCTACGCGGCCGTGGAGCCTGGCTCCGGGAAGAGGCGGTCTCCAGGTCCCCTCTGATTGGACAGCTGCGAAGTCCCAACGGGAGCCTCGAAGCCGGAGCCAGAGCCCGCCCCCGGGCCGGCCTCGCGCGCGGCCGCTGTGAGGAAGAGGAGGAGGGAGAGGGAAAAGAGGAAGAGAACGAAGACGAGGAGGGGGTAGAGGCGGAGGAGGGAGAGGAGGCGGGGTGGAGGCGGCCCGAGGGGCTGCGCGCCGAGGCTCCGCAACCCGCAGACAGCAGTACGGACGTGCAAACCCGGGAGCTGCATCGTGGCAGCGGCGGTGGCCCGCTCGGGCGGGTCTGAGGGGCGGCGTGGCGCGGGCCAGACCGCATGAGCGCCCGCCCGCCCTGTCAGCCCTCGAGCCCAGGAGGCAGCGACATGGCGGAGCTCAAGTCGCTGTCGGGGGACGCATACCTGACGTTGGGTCACGGCTACGCGGCGGCCACTGCGGGCCTTGCCTACGGGGCGGCGCGGGGACCCGAGGCGGTCTGCGGGTTCGGCGTTCCGGGCCCGGGCGGCGACATCTCCGCAGCACCTGCACCCCGCGCCCCAGTCCCGCCCGCCGAGAGCAGCGGCGAGCAGAGTGGCGACGAGGACGACGCCTTCGAGCGGCGGCGGCGGCGCGGGCCTGGGGGCGCGGCGGACGGACGGCGGCGGCCCCGGGAGCAGCGCTCGCTGCGGCTCAGTATCAACGCACGCGAGCGGCGGCGCATGCACGACCTGAACGACGCGCTGGACGGGTTGCGCGCCGTCATCCCCTACGCGCACAGCCCGTCGGTGCGCAAGCTCTCCAAGATCGCCACGCTGCTGCTCGCTAAGAACTACATTCTCATGCAGGCTCAGGCTCTGGATGAGATGCGGCGCCTGGTGGCCTACCTCAACCAAGGCCAGGGTCTGGCCGCGCCCGTGGCCGCCGCGCCCTTGACGCCCTTCGGACAGACCCCCGTGTGCCCCTTCTCGGCGGGCACCGCGCTGGGGCCCTGCCCGGATAAGTGCGCCGCCTTCTCTGGAACGCCCTCGTCTCTTTGCAAACACTGTGGCGAGAAGCCGTGACTCCACCAGCTCGTCCCCTCCTTCCGCACGCGTCCTTCTGTTGCGTCCTGCCGGGATAACCGTTATCACCCTGCCCCGACAAGAGAAGCCTGGACGGACCCTGGAGAGGTGGCGACCCGTCCTCTCTTCCAGCCCTGCGCAGTGAACGGTTTGGAGCTAACTGCGGGAAGCGCAAAGCCGGTCCGGCACGGCTTGCGCCCGAGAGCAGGACGCTGGAATCTGCTCTCCCGACGTCCCCTGTGCTCTGCCTGGGGTCGTCACGTATAAGGGGCTAGGAGTCGGGTGGAAACCCATCGCATTCCTTCTGGCACTGCCGCCCACCCCCTAGAAGACCACGGCAGGGCCCCAGGGCCGCAGCGAAGGCGCGCACTGACGCAACCCCAGAGGAGCAGTCCTATCTCGAGCCGGTCCGGGGCGCGGTAGTCGGCTTGGCCCACGGTGACGATCCCCGTATTGGGGCTCGACCTCAGGTCCCAGTCCGGCCCTCTGGCTGAAATGCAGGTCAGGGATCTGGCTGGGCGTGTCCCTGAGCACTCGCGTAGCCCGGCAACCTCACAGTCGGCCAGCTCGAGACTCCAGCGATCCCGTGTTCCGTTGCACGCCGACCAACCCGGCAATGGTCGTTTGCAAAATTACTGGGCTGCCCGCTCAGGAAGACAAGGGCAAAGATCTTTTTGGCCTTTGCCAAGTCCGAGTTTGTTCTATTTATTTTCTTGCCCGACTGGAGGTGCGGGAAGTGGACGCCAGCGTCTGCTGCCTGGGAGTCTGAGGGATTTACGCCCGGACTCCTCCGCCACCATTACCCCGGCTCGGAACGGCCACGCTGGGGAGCAGGGTGGGATGAAGACGGCTACGTGTGCCCTCTGCCCCAGAACCTGGTGGAGGTGTCCTCACAGCCCACGCCCTCACTTGACTCCGGAGGGTCGGGGGAGTGCCCCGGTTCAGCCTTGATGGCCTGAAAAACCTCCTCCCCACCAACCCGGACACGTTTCTGAGGGGGAGGCCCGGCTCCGGTGAGTACGCCGCTGAGGCCCTCGCGCCCCCGCCGGGTGTGGACTGATCTGGGGTCTGCGTCCTTCGTGCCGCTGCGCAGCTCAAATTCTGCGGTCATCCAGGATCTGCGGTGCCTAGGGCAGCCCCAGGGAACGCGCGTCCGCGGGTTTGCGTCCAGCGGCCCGGCCAGACTAACCGGGTCTCCACTGGCGTTTGCCGCTGATGCTGGCGGACAGAAGGCCGCCCTGCAAAGCGACTTGTCCACAGCCGTGGCTTTAATTAACACATTTCAAAGGCCCTTTTGTATTTGCAAAATGAACTGTGTGATTAAGTCTTACTCATAAAGACGTGCTTAATATTGGTTTCTGCTAATTTCCATTTTTATTTCTTCATTGTCTTTGCCCCCTGACAGATTACCTTATCGGTTTTGCACGTTCAAAAAGCGGAGCGCTGGAGACCGTTGTTCAAATGCGTTTTAGATAAAGTAGACGAGGAAAACTGGAAACTGAAACGTCCTTTTACTTCTAGGGTCATTTCAAAGTGAACTTAGGTCAACTTGCTTATTCTGACTTAAACCAGAGACATTTGGTAATCCTTTATATTCAGAATAATGTATTTGATTTCAACTTATTTTTTAAAAAATAACATTGATTTTAAATGAATTTAATTAATACCAAATTAGTGTTCGTTTGTGACTGAATTCATCCTAATTTTGAATTTCAAATAATTATGTCAGTCACTTTTGGCCACCTGTTTCTAAGCCAGAGTCTGAAGTGTCTCTGAGATGTTTTGACTATCACCAACCACTTATTACCAAGTATATGAAATCTTAAGGAAAGGGTGAAGGGAAAAAAAATCTCTCCTCCCCGCTTTGATGAAAACCAATTTTTAAAAAGAACCATTTTACTAATCAAAAATTATCTCAATAGCTTAGAGTTTTTCCTTAAAGTTCAAATTAAACATTTTTTAAATTGCAAAGCTGTTTCTCTACTGTTCTCCACAATATTTGCATGTCTTTCTCTGGGGTGGAATAGAGGATTTCAGAGTGACATCAGGCAGTTCCGTCAGCCGTGCCCTCTCCCAAAGCTCTCTGCCCTCAAGTTTGTACAGTGAACTCCCCTCCTCTGCCTGGATGCCCACCTCTGGCAGACTCCAAAATGCAACCAGCACAGGCTCTCTGGAAACAACTGGTGGGGAGGAGTTCTAGGCTGTGCTTCTGTAGGTGTGTCCAGGTTTCTGAGAGTTACTTGGAAAGAACTTCATCACCACCCGTGCACCCCAAGAGCCAGTGTTCCTGCAGATGGGGGAAGAATTAAATAGGAAAGAGTGTTGTTTATAACTCAGGTTTGAATTGATCATCTTAAGAAACTTGTTTGTTTGTTTTTTTTTTAGAGACAGAGTCTCACTTTGTTGCCCTGGCATCACAGCTCACAGCAACCCCCAGTTCTTGGGCTTAGGTGATTCCCTTGCCTCAGCCTCCCGAGTAATTGGGACTACAGGCGCCCACCACAACACCTGACTATTTTTTTTGTTGCAGTTTTGGCCAGATCTGGGTTCAAACCCACCACCCTTGGTATATGGGGCTGGTGCCCTACTCACTAAGCCATAGGCGCCACCCAAGAAACTTGTTTTTAGATTTTTTTTTTTTTTTTGCAGTTTTTGGCGGGGGCTGGGTTTGAACCTGCCACCTCCAGTATATGGGGCTGGCGCCCTATTCCTTGAGCCACAGGCATCACCCTGTTTTTAGATTCTTTATAGGTAAGGATATATATCTGGGGGGGTGTGGGCAGCAAGGGGGGCTGTAAGGCAGTATCCCCAGAACTGAGATTTTTCACACCAACCCTTTGAACCAGCATCCTCCCGTCTGGACAGAATGCCAGCCCTGTACAGAATCTTACATTTTTTAGTGGCCACATGAAAAAAAGTAAATAGAAGCAGATGAAGTTAATTTTACTGATAACTTTTATCATACCCAAAATATTATCATTTCAACATGTAATTAATATTTTAAATTATTATTTTTGTTTGTTTTTGATGCAGTGTCTTGCTCTGTTGCCCAGGATATAGTGCAGTGGTGTCATCGTAGCTCACTGCAACCTCACACTTCTGGGCTCAAGAGATTCTCCTGTCTCAGCCTCCCGAGTAGCTGGGATTATGGGCACCAGCTAATTTTTCTATTTCTTCTAGAGATGGGATCTCACTCTTGCTCAGGCTGGTCTCAAACTTCTGTCCTCATGCTATCTTCCTGCCTAAGGCCCCAGAGTGGTGAGATCACAGGCGCGAGCCACCATGCCCAGTCTAGCATTTTAAATTATTAATGAGATGTTTTACTTTACTTTGGGGAATACTAAGTCTTAAAAAAAAAAAAACCACTTCTATCTTGCACTTGGAGCCTGTCTCAGTTCAGACTGGCCGTGTTTTGTGTGTTCCGTGGCCACATGTGGCTCAGGGCACTGTGTGGATGTCGCTGCTCTGGGTTGTGCCGGTCTGGTCCGAGACGAAGGGCCCTTTGTTTAATAATGACCAGGGAATGTCCACTGGCTTGGAATCTGGTCTGAAGCTAGACAAACAGGAACTGTCTGTCGTGGTTTTTCTTACAATCCTGATTCCCTATGTCTTTGTTCCAAGTGCCGGCTGAAGCTCAGGCTGGGCAGGCAGCAAGAGGAGCCACTGTCCACTTTCCACCAAGAGGTGGTGGCAATGTCCGTGGGGTTACTGGCTCCACACACCCACCCAACCTCTCATGGGCAACCACACCCAAGCCAGGGAGCTGCCAGGATGCAGCAGTTTACAAACTGAACCCTAAAAGCGTCCCAGCACGGTGATGACCCTGGGTCCTGCTCTTCCTCCATGTCCACTGAGGGCTACTGCCGCTTTCCTCCTGCGTTAACCTGAGAGCAGGTCTTGGCTCTGCTGGCTCCTCTGGAAAGGCATTCCTTGGTGAATCCCGACTTATAGGGACTAGGGCAGGCTTGTCTAAGCCGAGTGGCTCTGCAGGAGAGATGCTCCTGTCTCAGCCTCTCCGGTAGCTGTGACTGCAGGTGCGTGCCACTGTGCCAGTTAATTTTCCTATTTTTTGTAGAGACAAGTCTGGCTTTTGCTCAGGTTGGCATCAGGAGAGGCCAGCTGCGTGGCCCAGGTCCTGGTCCCGTCTTGGTCACTAATACTGTGTCAGTTAGGGAGCATGGCCT
The DNA here is from genome assembly GCA_963574575.1 of Galagoides demidoff. Classification (NCBI taxonomy): domain Eukaryota; kingdom Metazoa; phylum Chordata; class Mammalia; order Primates; family Galagidae; genus Galagoides; species Galagoides demidoff. The sequence goes on from CAUYQV010057937.1 coordinate 14,701, forward strand.
CCCCTCTCTTCCTTTGTGGAATCAAGCAGACAGTAGACGTGTTTCTCTGTGCTTCGTGCATCTCAATGCCCTGTCGTTCATCAGCATGGCTAAGACAGGGTAGCCCTTAGGCTGTGTCGCCTGTACAAACTCGAACTGGCTGACAGGATTTTTCCACCTACCCAGCGAGGCTCTGTGGTCCCAGCCCTCAGTTCTAGTGGGGCCCAAGGTACTTTACAAAGATATTTGTTTTCTCCCAGTTAAGAAATTTGCTCATAGGAACAGGTGATGGGTATCCACCCCTGCGGGCAGAACACTGCTCAGCCCAGCTCATTGGCAGCTGGTATCCCACACGCAGCATCCAGCAGTTCATTTTGTTTTTAATTTCATCCCAAAGAAGAAATTTTTTATTTCACTTATGCAGATGTCACTAGATTCATGGTGGACTTTATTTCACCTTACGGTTAAGCTCATAGGTCCCGAATATAGACCTTCGCTTTGCCAAATATTCATGTCTGTTTCCCTTGCAGGCCGGACACACTAATTGAAGAGGCTGTAAGGACAAATATTGTTTTCCTAAAAAGATGGGTGAAATGCACAAGCCATCATTCCAAACCCAAAGCCACTCTGGCTTCACCATTGGCTCCCTGAAAGACCTCCTGTTGGAACTACGGAGCAGAGGCTCCTAAGCCCTGGTTAATCCACCAGAGAATGATTACAGCAATTTTATAATGTGAATTTGTCTGTGATATGTTTTTAGTCTTTAATCGGTTTTGGCATCCCATTTGAAGAGATGGAAATACAGGGATTTGAGATGTATTAAATCATTTCTCCAACAATTACCTCTTTGAACTCATAACCCTGGACTCTGTATTCCAATAGCCAACAAAAGTCTGTTTCATAAAATTAGGAAATTATTACATATTTGTAAATTTAACCCCAAAGGGACAAAATCCATGCTGCTGTGAACACAGAAAGGCTCATCTAATTGGCACAGTCACTTTTGATTCAAGCGTTTTCCTCACAGTGGACAGTGACTTGGGCTGGCTTTTTCCAGCCTGAATACACAGAGCAACTACTCGGGTCCCTAGTGAGAGCTGCTTTAGCCACCGCCTTTACCATGGAGGGGGGCACAGCGAGGTATGGGTGGAGGGTCTCTGATTAATGTGCATGGTCTTATCTGCTTCATCAGTTCCTCTGAGGCTGCATCCACCATCCTGGGAGCATCTCCTGCCTCACCTCCCGCAGAGGCTGCCTCTGTGGCTCCAGCCTGTGTGTCTGGGAGGCTCAGCCAGAACCCAGGGTGGCTCCGTGTGGGCCTGCCAATGGCCTCTGTCGCCCACAAGGTACTGGCCACTGCGAGGGATGGGAGTGAGAGCCTAGCTGAAGGGATCACGGGGAAGGCTCGGCTGTTTGGAGAACACGGGGGCCATTTCCCAGGCAGACTTGTGTCCGCCAGCCCTGTTTTGTCTAAACCAATGAGCCCACAGTTGGTTGCTCTCCTGGGACCCCCTGATTTGGCCTGACGTGAAGCCAGTTCCCCTAGTCTGCGTGGAAGGCACTCGCTGTCCTAATGAGGCATTGGCGGGCCTGGATATTTGGCCGCAAACCCCAAGACACAAACGGGACCCACCATGCTCTCTGATGGCCACAAGGCATCTGACAGGACCCATTCTCGTCGCTGTCCTCCAGAGCCTCTGCCTGCTGTGGCGTTGGAGCTAAGCACCTCTCAGATCCCTGCTCCCGACCACAGATGGGATTTCACAGAAGCTGCGAAATCCCCGGAACAAACAGCCTGTGTACTTCGTGCTGCAAACAAAATTGCCTTTCACAGCCCCAGACAGCACCTGAGGCAGTGTGTCCAGTCTCTCTCAGCCTGAGTCTGCCCAGGGGGCACCTCAGCCACAGTGTGACACAGCACAGAGTGGACCCCAGAGGGGACGAGGGGGCCTGTTGAGTGTCCGTCGGTGAGCGGGTGGGAACCAGGACCCCTCCAGAGCTGGCCCAAGGTGTGCTCATGTGTGTGTGTGTGCATATGTCTTGCAGCAGTGTACCGTCCCTGTGTGTACACTGGTAAGGGACCCTCACTCTCCCAGGCAATGTGAACACAATCTTTAGCTTTAGAGACCCACTATGAGCTGCTCAGTGCCAACGGCACCTTGCATCCAGGCTGCTACTGGCAGGAGCTGTCTGGACCAGCTTACTCTCCAGGTGTTGGCGCCAGCAGCCCACCAGGCAGAACTGTCCCACCTGTCAGAGTGGTTTCACGGACAAGTGGGATGATGCTTATTCTATATTTGGGATTTGGGTTTCTGAAATAAATGCCTGTGACCCATCAGGAGCAGGTCCACCCAGAGCTCTCTTGTCTGCTCTCAGGTACCAGGTGGGAGGCAGAGCTCCATCCCAGGACTTCTCCCAGAGGGGGCTGCATCCAGGACACACCCCACATCTGTCCACACACGATCTGGGCCCTGCATTCCCCACCTGCCCCTGCCCCCCAGACTCCCCTCTCCCCTACAGCTTCTTCGGGAGGAACTAAAAACTTGGTGACACACTCCCCTTCTCTGGCTAACTCTGGCCCCCTGACCATCCACATGCTCTTTAAAATTTACCCTACATGCGGTGGAGTCTCACGAGGCTCTGCCCCCAGCTGAGGTGCAGGTGCATTGAACTTGGGAAGGCCTGGCAGCCCTCAGAGCCCAGGGAACCAGCCGTCCTCAGCCCAGCCTTGGGCCTAGTGGCACTGGGCACAAACAAGCTGGGCAGCAGGTGTTCTCTCTGCCCGAGTGTGTCCTGTACACAAGTGCCCTGTGTGCAAAGGAATGTGCTGTATGTGTGTGTGCACATGTGTGTCTGTGCATGAGTGTACACATGTGTTCCGGAGTGTGCACGTGTACACATGTGTGTGCAAGAGTATATGTAATACCACATGTGGCTCTCTCCCAGGTCCCCAAGCAGAAGGGTCTCCAGAAGGCCCAGCCACTGTCCCCTCCTTGTGTGGCTCTGAGTTTTGGAGGGCCTCTTTCCCTTCCTACCAATAGTTTGGCCTTGTGTGTGTGAGGTTAGGTGGGAACCCACAGCCCCCGTGAGGGGGGACCACATAGGCCCTTCCAGGCCAGGGAAGTCCTGGGCAAATGAGATGAACTGGTTCTTCAGGCCTCATCTCTGCCCTTACCTGTCCTTGTCCTACTCACACAGTCCCTTGGACAGGTGGGCCAGGGGACAGCCCACACCTGTGAAAACCCCAGTCAGGGAGTGTATTGGACTGAGCCCAGGGTCAGCCACACAGGCAGAAAGACAGAGGGACTAAAGCTGAAGAAGCAGAGCGTTGTTGTCAAAGCCGTGTGGCCACATGCAGCTCCCTCCTGCCCCACGCAGACAGAACTTCGGCCTGAGGAAAGCAGGGCTTCATGCAGACAGCAAGGGCTGAGTGGTGGTCTGTGCTCCAGGTGGGATCTTCCACCTGAGGCCCCTCCAGGTCTCCTCACTGAGGAGGGAAAACCCAGACAGAGTCAGACTGAGTCAGACAGGACCAGGACAGGGAAGGGCCAGTCAGGGAGGACAGAGGCCAGAGAGGCCACAGGAGCAGGTCACACTCTGAGCTCACCCCTGGGGGCACTGCATGGACAGGGCACAGACCCCCAGGCCCAGCAGCAGCCACCCTCGGGGTGCAGAGGAAGACCTGCTCACCCTGGGCCTGTCTACAGAACGTCTCTGTGGGACTCTTAGTCCCAAGGGGCAAAGACCAAGGCAGAACTGGCCCAAGGACAACCCCAGGGCTGCTGCGGACACTAGTCCCACGGTCTGCCCTGAGCAATGGACTCCCTGTGCAATACCTAAGGGGGTAGCCATCACAGCCCTGGGTAGGGTCCAAACGAGACAGCCTAAGGCCGGGGCTAAGGCTATACCCAGGAATACGTGGTGTTTGTTCCCAAGTCCTGGGGTGTCCACAGCAGACAAGATAAAGACCACACTTGGTGGCTCGGCGCCTGTGGCTCAATCGGCTAAGGCGCCAGCCACGTACACCTAAGGTGGTGGGTTTGAATCCCTAGCCCGGACCCGCCAAACAACAATGATGGCTGCAACCAAAAAATGGCCGGATATTGTGGGAGCTACTTGGGAGGCGGAGGCAGGAGACTCGCTTGAGCCCAGGAGTTGGAGGTTGCTGTGAGCTGTGATGCCATGGCACTCTACCCAGGGGGATAGCTT
>CAUYQV010057940.1:0-25013 GCA_963574575.1 Galagoides demidoff
GCAGAATGTATGCCCTAAGCCCGTGCTAGCCAGTGGAGATAGAATAAAAGAAAATTACAGGATTTTAAACTTGCTAATAAGTGTACTAAAAAAAACCCATCAGAAATCAATTTTGGTAACCAAATAAATATATCCAAACTAAAAAAAAAAAAAAAAAAAAATTGAGCTAAGCAACAAAACAACCCTGAAATGGCCCAGAAAGCTAAAATGTGTTCGATATTTTTTGGAATAAAGATGTGGTCTTCATGTCATCACTGACCCTAGTTGGTCAGGATCATCGATGTTCTCTGAATTCCTAGACTATAGTTAACAATAACCTTCCCAATAATGAGAATTAAGCTCAAAAGGAATTCCCCTGAAAAGACAGAACAAAGTACAAACTATAGCTATAGAAAATCAAATTTATGGCTTATAAATAAAGCTACATTACAAATAAGGGTTCAAGTACACAGTCTGGGGTACCATTTAATCTGACTGTTACCAAAAGTAATAACTAACAATGTGATTTTGGTACTATGGCATCCACTGTGAGAAGAGTCATATTTTGAAGAGGTATTTTAGTGATTTCTAAGGGCAAGAATTTCATAAACTTCCAAATTCATGCTCCATGTGACCCTAACAGAGTGAGTACACGGTCAGTTCTGCTGCTTGACCTTCAAAACTCTGCCTGTGGACCACCCCTGACACAGGCTAACCCTATCTGTAGAAATTAAAAAGGGACAATTTGGAAAGAAGGGAGGAGCCACTCAGGAGAGCTTTTGTAACTAAATGTTTCTTGCTTAAATTTAAGCACCTCTTAAAATGCAGACAACAAAAGACAAAAAGAATCAATGAAAACTTCCCTTTTAATTTCCAAACACAGTCACAGAAAGCAAAAGGAGACAGGCACAGCCAGGTTCTGCACAGCAGACGTGGAGAGGCTGGGTGCTGGGTACCACTCTTATCTCACGCCTCAGAAAGAAGGAAATGTCCTTGTATGTTCCAGAAAGAAGTCGACCACCAGAAAACATCAACACTTCCGATGCCCTGAGCTAGATCGTGTTTGTTTTTTTCAAATCATCTCTATGCCTTTTGCACTCACAGTAACATTATTTGTCTTTAATTTATCCTAGAAGGCAGGGCTCTGCCGACACCATCACACACTTTACGATGAGAAGCAGACCATTTGTTGGGATTGTGGGTGACAAAGAAAAACTCAAACACGTTAGATTCTTCCTGATCTGCTCTGGTTCACAGCACGCATTTCCCTCTCTTCATAAAGCATCTGCTTTCCCCGGGTGGCTTTTTCCTACCTTATCATCGGGGCATCGCTAGGACCCTGCTTAAGGACCCTGTCGGCTACAGGGTGGGTGGGTTATTCGGCCCTGCCTCGCACGCCAGTCACCCTGCATCTGAGTCAGTTGCCTTTTCATGGAAATACTATTCGCTGATCATTTTCATAAAAATTTGTGCTGGCACGGTTCTGTTTCTCTTGACTTTGGCCCAAGTGTTTTTCTCTTCTGATAGAGTTCTGGTTTAAACTCAGCCTCTCTTCTTTTCTGTTGTTTGTTTTTCAATATATTTCCATCTTTACCGGAGGGGAAACATCAGAGTCAGTGTGACCCAGCCTCAGTGCTTAGACACGCCACATGACCCACACTTACTGGCCCCCAGTGAAGGGCAGGACGCCATGCCTCACCAGGGAGAGCAGGCAGCCGGGCACCCCGGGCACCAGCGGACGCTGGTCTCTGCCAGTCTCCAGACCTCCCCCAGCCTGATTATTTCTGCAACCAGGGTGTTTCCACACACCATCGGATCTGGTCTGCCTCTGATAAGCACTGGGTCACCTTTTCACACGAGGAAGGGGCACACGTGTCATGGTGCCACTTGAGTAACACAAAAGGGAACCCATCCTCCTGGGTCACTTTTTTTCTCACTAGCAGTTTCCGGGCTGTGTTCTAGACAAGGGGAAGGACAGCAGGACATCGTCCTCTGGCGTGATGTCCTTCCCTCCCCGCCTCCTTCCATCCCTTCTGGGATCACGTGCAGGCATCGCCGTCCCTTCTCCTCAACAGCCAGAATCGTTTTCTAAGTTAAGCCTGAGCGCTGCATAGTTAAGCCATGCCTTTCCAAGGAGGCTAAATCAGTTCTTAAGGGATGAAAAAAAATCTTATTCTTTTTATGTGTAAAGCACAGACATACCTAAATGTAGACATACTGATACAGATAACAAACTACTAAAACAGATACAAGCATATTTTTGGTATTAAATCTGCCTGTGGGGGGGGGGCAATTAGGAAAAGCCAGTAAATGCTTTTCAGGAGGCTGACCACGGAAAACAAGGCTGACAAACACTGCCCAGAGCCCAGGGTAACTGCACTCCCCAAGGGCGCCACTTCTAGATGTTTGGGGCACCGACGCCTCAGTGCCATTTATTCTGACCTGTTAGGACGTCCCCAACATTATTTCCATAAGTTGGGAGTTGAAAACTTACGTTACACTTATTTATTCTTTAGCTCACAGGTTATATACGTGTGACCGCCTATTTCAGAAGACAATGAGTGCTGAAAACAACAATCAAAAGATAAACCAAAGATAAACCAAAAAAATTTAAAAGGGAATGAAAGAAAAAGCTAACACTATCTCACGAACGAGTCCGATCCTTACACTTAAAAACAGCAAGCTATTTTTTAATGTCTATGAACTAAAGATTCCTCAGGCCATCTTCCCATGCCATACTAAGCAAAAAATCTTTGCCTTGCAAAGTCTGTTACAAATAGACTCACTTATTCCAGAAAGGAGGCCTGTGTTTTACTTTCCCAGATGAATAATACACAACTCTTATTTTTACTTGCTTGGAGCGAAGACTAAAAGCAAGTATCTAACCGCGCCTCCTTCGCCAGTGCAAACGCAACTAATTCTGATCCTCATTTCCATTTCTTCTTTAATCCTGTTTAATCTGGGTTGGCCAAGAATTTATTCCCAACATTTTGGAGAGGGAGGCTGTATTTCAAACAGAGCCACAGTGATGTTGCATCTTGTCCTGACCGGCTTGGTCCCAGGGTTCTTACTGGAGAAAGAAATGTCATCTTACAATCTCAGGGGTTATGTACACCAGCATCACAGAATACAGAAAGAACTTTGCCATGAACTCATGGGGTAGTTTACTGAGTGTGGGCAGTAAGAGAAGTATCTTCTCTATCCCCAAATTCCCAGACGATGGCAGACTTATAAATAATTCTCAATAATTAGGAAGTCTGTGAAAATCCCCACTGTCTATGATAAAGATTGCATGATGCCCAGTGCATCTCCTATGGCCTCAGCCGGCTTCACCTCCTCCGAGCTTCCCTGGTCTGGACTCCAAAACAGCAAGGGCCAAAGAACACAGGCACCTGCCTCCAGCAAACCTTCTCTGATTCCCCTCATTCCCAGACACAAATTTCCATGAAAACCAGACACGGGACAGAAAGCAGGGGCGGGGATATTCCAAAAGCGCTTCGGATCTGCAGGCTGATTTCACTGGGCTCGCCGGCTGGCTTCTTTTCAGCCCTGTGTGTGCTGACTGTGGGGGAAACTCAGCTCTAACACTGACGCTTCGAGAGGATGGGAGTCCAAACTCCCCAGGAGGTACAATCAGCTCGGAGGGGCAGCCACCCCTCCACAGAGAGGGAGGTCTGTAAAATTAGACATCGTGAGGAATAGGAAATGCTTAGCAATGCTTAGATGACTTTACGAGGTAACTCCACTGGGTGTCACTTGTCATGTCGCTGAATCCGCCCACACATCCCCATAACATATGAAAACTGTTTGGCCCAAAGAGGGGGAAAAAATAAACTCTAGAGTTGTCATTATTAATCCACACTTAACTAAACACAGCAGTTTCCAAGAGCATCATTTCGGGGATTCACGGTGGCCTGGGGGTAGGTGGCCCGGTGGGATCTCTACCTCCTTCCTGGCTCTACACCTGTGAGCCAACGAGCCTGCATGTCACAGTTTGAGGCAAACTGTAAAGCCCCAAGCACAGGAGAAAATGGACATTGACGCTGCCCTATGGGCCACATGGGCAGTCTAAGGGTCTGGTTACCAGTGATGACATGCTTTTTCCAGCGAGGCTTTGAGCACATGTGGCTTGCATCAGCAGGAGCACGGATGCCTTCTGTGTTTAGACCACTTGCCTCACACGTTCTCATAGTTACACGTGTTCACTGAACGTAACCCCACACGGATTATTTAAGAAGTCCTAATGTGCTTCAGACGTCTCAAATAGAATTTGGACTTCAAATTAAATTTGTACTCCCGTGGGAGACCAGGATGGTCAGACACAGCTCGCAGCAACCAATGCATGGACGTGTCGGAGGCCTCAGAGCAGAGTTTCAGTTCCCTCTAAAGGGCTCACACCCTGCGGCCCATGCTCCACGGGAGAAGAACAAACTTCAACTGCAAAATCCTGCATTTGAAGGCAATGAAGACTGCTATAAACAAAACAAAGTCCTGCTTTTTTGTTTGTCCTTAGATGACCTACAATAAAGGACCCCAACAAACCAGAGACGTATAAACGGTAGACACGAGATCACAGCCATGTCCCTTGCTTTGAGCTTTCTTAATTCCTTTTTCTAAAATGTTAATAAACTACAATATTCCTTCAGCTTTGTTTGGTTACCAGTAATTGTGATGAATTTGGTGTGAAGTGTGATACCGCGATTAGAGTTGAGAGAAGCTGTCCACATTTTACTTAACAGTTTTTGGGTTATTTTTATAATAGGCTCTGCCTACCAGGAAAAATAAAACCAGAATAAGGAACGTGCAGCTCCCTTATTACGCACTAGTGATAATGAAAACAAGCTTATGTACAAGGAAGCACAGACAAGGAGTTTGTTGGAGACCAGGTACTAGAACTAAAAATAAATTTCTTATTCAGGACAATGCAATGCAGAAGCTGCTTAGAAGTTTGTTACTTTGCATAAAAGTTAACTTTAATCAACTCTAAAAGAAGTACAGTTAAAAGGGTAAGTTATTCAACACGTCACACGTAGCACCCTGATAATAGCAAATGGCATATAAGGAACGTGGGTCGACCTCGGAAGACTTTGCCCCAAGCTTCACAGTCACACAGAAAGGAAACAGCCCGAGCTGTATGTGATCTGTGATTACTGATCTGTGGGAATAGGTTAATACTACAGCAATGCATTTACCTGACAGCCTTTGTTTCTCTGTTCTCCAAAATGATAAACTGTATTATTCTCGGGAAACATGCAAAGTACGAAATGTGTCACCGTGCTAGGACTACCCTTAAATAGAGGATGCCCAGTAACATCTTTTTTACGCATGAAGTTGTCACAGCATAGGATTCCAACAAAAGCAGCACTGTTTGTTACCAAGCATATAAAGTTTGGCCTGAAAGTAGCGATTTTATTTTATTTTGCCCTTTAAAAGCATGAAGTGACGCAACAGGAAATTATACATATATTTGCCCTCCGGTGTCACTGCAGATTTAGTAGTGCACACGTCCTGCTGGCATTCCATCTCCTCCGGCTGTCATAGTTGGTTCCACAGTGGTATCTGGGGTGATTTGCCAATGAAGACATGAGGTCACACAAACCCTACTCCTGTGCCCAAGTTCCAGTAGACTCCGTGGTTGCTCATTATATTCAGTCTGAACCCCGGAGCTGGACATTCTAAACCTGTGCTACCCACAACGGCAGCCGCGGGCCACACTCGACTGGGTGACGTCCCATCCAGATGGAGGTGTGCTGAGTGCAGACCACGGGTGCATTCTGAACAGGGATGTTGGTTACATTTTAAGAGGGTATTTTGGACATACTGAGTTATTTGAATTATATTATAAAATTAATTTCACCTGCCTCTTCGTCTTTTTTAATGTGGCTACCAGAAAAAAAATTTTAAACTGCACATAAGACTCACATTCTAAGTCCCTTGCCTGTGTAACTCCAGACAAGGGAATTAGCAGTCCTGAGCCTCATTTTGCTATTCTGGAAAATGGGGACAATCAGAGCATCTCCTAAAAAGAGCCATGGCAAGGATAAACATGTCTCCTCTGTGGCTGGACCGTCTGGTGAAGGGAATGTCACTCGCCACCTTCAGCTGCACCATACTTCTCCCTTCCCTCTCAACACTGCTTTCTTCCCTAACTTTTAACTTCACACTCGGGTCACTGACATAGGTGTCTAGCCTGGGCCTTCCAAAACCCCAAGCGGGCTGGGGCAGACCGAGCTCCCAGGCAACACTGTCATCCTCAGAACACAGCGGGGCCCAACTCTCCACCCCAACCTCCACTTTCTCGGCTTGTCCAGATCCAACTCTCATCTAGGCACAGCTCCAACACCATGGCCTCCAGAAAGCACTTTCTGATCTTCCTGTGGCTTTTCCATCACATGACTCTATTGTATTTATACTCTACCCCAAAAGGATTTAAAGTGGCCTACAAGGACATATGCGATATAACAGGGTTGTTTAAAAATGAGAGGTAGAAGCAAAATAAATTTGTAAAAGATGAAGGTAAAGAGACAAGGTAAGAACATAAACCCAGCCAGGCAGGCGGGGGCCCACCCCTCACGGGAGCTGGGTCACCCACTGGGCTCGCCATGATGAAATGCAGCCCCACACTCTATGACTCCTGACACTTAGTCTCAAAATGAACTTCCTCTGTGAATCCACAAGAAGGAAGAGCCTGGATCTTACGGATCTTACAGTGGCCCTACAGCAAACTCTGTGTGTCAGTCACAGGAGTCTGTCTCTGTCGTATACTCAACAGAGCACATCAGAGCAGAGCACAGGGCCCAGAAGCCCCGGGCGTCCCCCTCACTGCACAGTCCAGAGCCCCACTCACTGCCATGCTGGCCAGGCTAAAGCAGGTGGCACCACTGAGGGCATCCCTCTCCTTGGTGTGAGCACTCGCCCCTTCCTAGACTCCGTGGCACAGGCAGGCATCCTCTTTGCAGACTGATCCTCCCTGCAGGCACTACGGGGGCAGCTTCCCGAGAGGGTGTGCACGGAGTCCGTTCCCTGGTAGGCTCTGCACGGTCTAGCCTCTCTTCCGCACACTTTCCTCTCCTGCAATCAGAGGCACCCCTCAGCCGCTGTGGTCCCCAACCTTCACAGCATGAGTCACACCTGACTGCCCACCTGTCTCTGCCTCCTGAGCAAATCGCCTGAATTCTCAGGCCTTCCACTTGTCCCACATTAATTTCCAGCTGTAGATAGTTACCCCACTGAGCGTCCTTGTGTGAGTGAAGTAAACTTAACTATTTGTCAATAAAACTAGTGGTAAAGAGAAAAACTCAAGCATACCACTAATTGCTGGAGTCAGACAGACACAAGGATACCGTGTCATGTTCTGGCTTCTCCCATTAAGCTGCGGGGTTTTTTCTCGTCTCCAGATATGCCTGGTGCCTCTCTCGTCCCTGTCCAACTCAGATTTGCACCTCTCATTCAGGGTAGCGCCCTCATTCAGTACCTGCTGGATGGATTTTAATTGATACATTGTCACTTTCCTTAAAATTAATGAAGACAATTTAACACGATTCAGTGCTTAATTTTTGCAAGGCAAAAAAATGTAGATGGATGCTCAGTGCCTGTCACCAATGTGTTTTTACTGTATACACAAAGGCACCACTCACTGTGGGTTATACACACTTATGAAATGACTTTATTGACATGCCTTTGGTTTTGCAACTTGGTTACAGAGTACTTAGAAGAAATTGTTCTTGTGGGACATTCTGTCTAATCGGTTATATTTACAAGTGTTAGAAAACTGCACAAATAAAATTTCACCAAGAGGTATCATTTCACCTTCAGCACTGAAACTGTTTCTGCTATAAAATCTTCTGACGTTGCTCCCCCCAAGCCGCAATCAATATCCTTCCTTGTGTTAACCGCAGAGGTTTTAAGTGGGGGTTCGGAATTTGGGGTGTATACTGGTAACATGCTGATCCAACATCTCTTCTCCAGAAATAACTCAAAAGACCCCCCGTGATTTGATCTTGATCGTCGTTATTCCTTTTTTAAAACTCAGTAGTGGAGTCAATTTTACTGCCAGGGTCAAATAGACTAGAAAGTATTTTTCGATACTGAAGAAGCAAATTTTTCCTGCACGTTTGCTTATTCTGTCCTCTTGCTGCTGTACCCGGCACGGCAAAAAAGAGCAAGGCTTGCACAAGGCAAGTTTCGGCTCTGTGCAATAACAGACCCAGATTTGTAAGCCTGGCAGCCGCTCACCTCAGCTCTGTGAGGTTGGATATAATTTTAATGAGAATCCATTCGAAGTATGAAATCTCCTTAGAACGTTCCTCAATTGGCCGCTGATTTCGAAATTTTTTTACCTCATTTCCTAATAAAAGAAATCTCAGCTTTCTGATACGTTTAATTAAAAAGTGTTATGTTGAGACTGTAAAGTGAGTGGTTTCTGTTTCAAAACCTTTAATTTTACTAGCACATACTTCACTTATACTTAGCTTAGATCTATGCACGTCCCTTGCAAAAATCCTAACACGCACCTCCTCCAGTCCTGGGCTTCAAAGGTCTCCCTTCCTAAGGGGTCCGGCAGTCGTCACAGCCGCCCCTCCTTCTCCCCGGGGTCCTCTGAATAGCTCCTTTCAGAAGTTTCTCTACCGAACCCTGAGACCCTCAAGCAGAATTCCAAGCATCAGTAACACACAGAGGTGGGTTTGGGGAAGAATCCCCTGTTCCTGAAATTCCTTCTTTGCCTGTGCCTAAGCTTTGCAAGCCCCCAACACTGGGCCATTTTAATTCAGAGAGCAGCACCCCGCTAACTTTCAGCATCTCCTCCTTACCCTGTCCATCTAAAATCAGCTTGACTGGAAAGTCATCCTGCCACCCCCTGCTCAGCCTTCAGTGTGTCTGGAATGTGCTTGATTCCATATAAATCAACTGTGTGCAATGAGTAACATCTGACTGTGGACGACCAGCAGAAACCATTTACCCAGGCAGAATCATCTTCAGGACGATGTAAGCTCGGGTGTGGGTTTTTAAAACACAAAGCAGCACCATCACTCCAGTGATGAAGCAGTCATCATCTTAAGTAGTTCAGCTTTCTGAGGGTGGACAACTTTACCAACAGACTGTATCTCAACATCCAGTTGTGATATTAGTTAATAGAGCTTGGGCCCCACCATTCAACAGAAGCACAGCTCTAAGTAGAGGCTGGTACCCACCTCTGCCCACCTGAATTATTTAATGAACGAGGCAAATGGGCTGAATCACAGGTCATATGGCAGGATCGGCCCGCCTTGGAGAATGGGGTTTCTATCTTACCCCTCCCACCGAGGCCGCATGTGACAGGGGACTGCTGCCCCAAAAGTCCCAGCAGCAGGCAAGGGCAGGTCCGTGGATAAGATATTCCAAAGGGCTTCTGCTTCCAGCCTGAAGCAGAAAGGGTCCAGGAGGGTGGAGATGGGCCACATAGCTTCAGGGTCTGAAGCTGGCAGCAGCCCCTGTAGACACAACGCCCCAGTGACAGGACATGTGAGGGACACAGTAGGACTGTCCCATGCCACTGGGCCATGAATTTCAGGAACCCACGTCTGCGAACCAAAAAAGAACACCAAATCCCCATCGCCAATTCCAATCACTGGAAGAGCCTGGGCTGCTCCTAATATCTGTCTGGGAAGTGCAGAGCTTGACAGTCAGCTTAGCTGGAAAGATGCACAACTCCAGCCGATCCAGTCCCAGGACACGGCATTTGACCGTGCACAGGCCAGGACTTCCTCAGGGTGGTCACACAAACCTTCCTGCACACCAGTCTTTTCAAACCTCTAGACATGTTAACCATTTGTCCCAGATCAGATCTGACATCTATTCCTCCAGAACCACTATTCTAAAAAGTGATCAATTAACTCAATAGCTTATTTTACACACTGGAGGGATATTTCCATCTTCACACGTGGCCTTTTTGAACAGGACAAAGTCACGTAACTACACTTCTCTGCACACATTTCTGAACGCAGCCTGAGTCAAGGTAACTGGACCCCTTACTTTCATTGTTAAATGACTGTTTCTCAAACACAATCAGAGTCTCCTAGATTATGACATGCTGCTATAAAAATAGAAGAACTTAAAAGTTAGTTTAAATCTAAAACTTAGACCCAGAGCTCCATTTTTAGACACACCCTTTAATTTCTCGGTGTTGTCTACATTTTACTTACACTTAAATTTAGCAAAGTAATTTTAGCTCACCCTCCTTCACTACCTTCCCTAGATCTGCAATGTTACAAACACAAAGCATTGAATCCTCTCTCTCTCTCGTAATATTAAAATGTTTGAAGTAAAAGGTAAAGTTAAAAGGGGGAAAAGTCTCCCTCTGGCTATTGGGAAAAAAACTGGTTTGGACAATTGTCCAGACATTAAAAACTCTTACTGATTTACAGAATAACAACCTTGAATCAAAACGATGTGAAATGTCATATTTGGACAATATATCATATATAACTAACTACCAAACTCTAATACGTATACTCACAACACAAGGAGAGTGCTTCACGCAGGGGACACCAAGGCAGAGGGGCAGCTGGGCAATCCCACGTACCACTTTCAAAATCTCCAAAAAAAAGTTCCAACTCACACTGCTGCCACCAAGTATCAGAATTATCTGAAATTGTGTCCAAAATATTTGAATGCCTTTATCATGTCAGCTATTTTTCTTACAAATGCTGCCTAAATTTCCAACTGGTTCAAATTCAAGGTGCAAAACATAAAAGCTGGATTGGGAAGGAGTGTGCTCCCCAGCAAAGCTCAAGAACCCTTCTGGCATTCTCTTCCTCACTGGAAAACCGTGCCCGGGAGGCAAAGGACGATGAAACCAGAAAAAGACCAAAAAAGAACCACATTTAGAGAGACCAGTTGTTAACTCAAACTTGGAAATGACTCTCAGCATCACGGAGCTAAAATTTTACTCATTACTTATTTCTTAGTTTAGTTACCTCAACTGTGCTTCCCAGCCTCCAAAAGTCTCATTAGAAATGTGTAGGGGTCTCTGTGTCAACACCTCCTGAATGCAGTCTATGAAATAACAGGAACCACTGACGTTTATTCAATGTGACAATGTCTCCCCACCATTCCAGATCGTATGACTAATGCCGACCTGCTATCGATTTTCACTGGGGAATAGGAAAAGGTTTTAGAAACATTGGCTCCTCTGTTTTGTGAAGAAATAAATCCTACCTTTCATTTATTTTTTTGTTTAAAGATAACTAACAAGAAAAAAAGAGCAAATATTATTTTTAGGAGAAAAAGTGTTGAAAAGTTTTGTATTCTCTACCTACAGTATGAGAAACATTCGATACATCTATAAGATTTCAGAAAAGCTCATATTCTTTCTGAGATACTTCACTTCCTACTTATCTATCTGGCATACCACTGGGATCTCGGTCCCTACCACAGTGAAATATCTGATTTTGTAAAATTAAAAATTCAACAAGCTTTTCCTTTAATATCAAAACAAAACATGGAAAGTGGAGGGGGTGTTCGTCTACACTGGGCTTGCAGCCCCATGACACAATCCAGTCAATAAATAAATGCTAATTTTCAAAATTTTAGCTAAAGAATTAAAATTAAATAACTAATAACTCCTTGTGAAATAACAAATAAATGTGAAATGATGTCACAATTCTACTCTGAGTTTTTAAAAATAAAATAATTTTAAAATGTCACACAAGAGAACAATATTGGATTATATCTTCTTTAACAACTATCTCAAAAGATAGATTACCCATTTGCCAGTTTGGTATAACCTCCAAAAGTCTTTGACACAAACCAAAGCTAAGACTTCTAAACTGAAAATGTGATGTGTGTAGCATTTGGAGAGTAAAACTTTACATATTAGCCACCCTGTTTGTGCTACAATTACAATTTCAGTGGTGTGACTAGCTCATGGATGATTTGACACACAGAGAATTAGTTTATCTGGTTGGGTTTTCTTGCCTGATCCTCTGTAGGTGAAGGCAGAGAGCTGTGGCCTGGCCCAGGAGCCTGCACAAGCTGAAACCGGCAGAGCAAGCGTTAACCCCAGGAATGTGACAGCTCTCCCTTCCCGGCTCCAAAGTGACAGGGAATGGAAGATGCTCAAAACTGTCCCCACAGTCAATAAACTCTATGCTCCACGTATGTCACCCAAGGAAGAATTAAAGGTATTTCTATTCACCTTTGAAAGTTTTCTGAACTACAGAAGCTATAGAAACATGGACAGTGGGAAATCGGTACCACATACGATTGCTCTTTGGAAGGATAAACGAAATTATCTGGAGATCAACGAAGAGTTGTATTAAATCCACATTTGCCTCAAAACTGTTCATCCACTTTACCGGGCAGTTTAGTTGGCTATTAATAATAGCATTTAAGTCTTACACTTAAACAATTATAACTGCCTCTTTGCAGTGTCTTCAGTAAAACTCCATGCAATGTCTAACAGTGGTAAATACATCTATTTACCACTGGATTTCAGACAGAAACCCACGAGGCAAACACAGGCTACGTTTCTAACATGCCAAGTTTCCCAATTAAGGTGGTAAACTGGAAGCGTAAATATAACAACTGCGGGCTGAGGAGCGGGAAGGTGGGAAGGCAGGGACGGAACGCGACAGCGGAAAGAGGCCGCGGCCAGCGTCGAGCCTGCCTCTGGAGCGGGGTTTAGGACTGTGCCGGAGGGCGCCGTCGGAGGGTCATTCCACGCACGGAAGAACCCAGCAGGCAGAGACAGCAAATCCCACACCTGGTCTCTACTTCAATTCAGTCTTTATTTTTATTCCAGGCATGGACAAATAACCCCTCGCTCGGTGCCCTGACGAGCTTTGCTCTCCTTGCCCTCGCCAATTTGGGGGTGCTGGCTCCTCCTCACCCGCACCGGACCGCGCGCCTCCCGAGGACCGGCACTGGTTAGCCGTCTCTCGCCGCGCGGCCCGTCCCCACCTGTCCCTGCGCCGTCGGAAGAGCCCGGCGGAGCACGCCCCGAGGGCCATCCCGCTGCCTCGGTCGCCAGCGCGGGACCCAGCAGAGCGCGCGGGGCGCGGGACTTACCCGGAGGCGAGCGCCGCCGTCGTGGGAGGGTGTGTCCCGCACGTGTGTGTCCGCGCGTGTCCGCGCCCGCGTGTGCCCGCGCGCGTCCCTCGGCCGTGCGCGCCGAGCCGGGTCGCACTGACTCTCTCGGCGCCGACGGGCTCAGCCCATGGTGTGGGCGCCGGCCTCGGGGAGGCTCTGGCTCCCGCCAATCGCCGAGCAGGGCGGCCGCCCCGACCCGCGACTCGCGAGCCCGGAGCGCGCGCGGGGGCGGGGCGCTCACCAGGCCAGCTGCGCGTGGGCGTGGGCGCGCGGGGCCCCAGGTGTGCGCGGGGCCGTGCGTGTGCGCGCGCCCTCCGGCCCGGGAGCGCGGGCGGCGCGGGACGCTCCGCGCCCAGCTGGGGTTTGGGACGCAGCTGGCGGCTCCCGAGAGGAAGAGGAGGAGGCAGCGGAGGAGGAGGAGGAGCAGAGCCTGGGTCCACGGGAGGACCGAGTGCGCGCCCCAGTGAGAGAGAAACTAGGGACGCGACTCCAGGAGGGGCGAGGAACAGGGAAAGGAGGGGAGGGAACAGCGCGGAGGGGTTCACTGCGAAACTCCGGTCGCCTTTAGTGAGAAATAGTAGCATTTTATCCAGCCTCAGTGAAAACCGTTACAAACATTAGAAACAATGAAAGTTAAGACTTGTCCGCGGCGCTCAAAGTTTCAAATGACCACGGACTGCCTTCGATGCTGAGCAGAACTGGGACGACTTGGCTCTTCGGCTAATGCAGAGACGCGAGACGGGTGTGCGGTGCCACCAGCTCTAACTACCTGCGCGAGCACCGGGCAGGAGTCCTATGGCGTCGCGAGGATGCCCAGGAGCGCCCTGGCCGGAGGGACACACGGATGCGGAGGCAGCCGTCCTCGGAGAACACTGCGCCCGCGAAGGCCGGGGAGAGGTTTGGCCGAGGCTCGGCTCACCCGCCTCCGGACACCGTGCTAACCCCGCTCAGATGTTTCCGTTCATAATCGAATTCTAATATCAAAATCGCGCTTACCTGGGCGCCGGTTCTCTTCGCTTACGTCCCGCGAGGCGTCACGATAGTCGCGAAGCGATCCCTAGGAACCCTTCCCGGAGCGTTCTCTGGCACACTTTCCTCATTGCGACCAAGTGAAAACTACCCATGTCCCTCCCTCTCCAAACTTTAACAGCCAAGAATTTCAGCAAACAGCCAGAAAGAAAGCTAAGTCCCCCCCCCCACCCCAAGGGAAGGGAGGGAATAAGCACTCCTTTAATTTGAAAAATAATAATTAAAACTCCCTCAACTTTTAAGGCCGAGCAACATAATCTATTAATTGGTCGCTATTAACATACAGTTTTATTGACCATAGCACACAGAAGTCTGATTGTGAGGGAGGAGTGTTTTCAATGAAAGTGGAGTTATTTTAGCTGCAGACGTGTTTACATTTCTGTGGTTTAGTCTATAACTTTCGCTTTTTCTTGCTTCAGAATTCTGCTCCGTGAAGCAAAGCCCTTAGCTCCCAGACATTCCAAAAAGTCTGCCAAAATAATAGAAAAAAGAGAGGGAAGAAAAAACACACAGAGACCCCCAAGTCTGGGTCAGGCTCCGGGTTGGATGTGGGCAGGGTGAGTGTGCCCCCTCCCCACACACTTTCCAGTTAAAAAAAAAAAAGCCTTCAGGGCTCCATTTCCTGTTTGCTGGGGAAAAAATAAAATGGGTCTAAGCATCTGAGTTGAGAAACCCTTTTCAGTACCTGTAGGTTCTGAGAGGACCTTTAACCCTAGAGAGGCCAAAATGGGCTATTTAACTAGCCAGTGTCCTTGAAGATGGATGGCCTTCATGAAACTACAAATGCATTCCTAAAAAATTTCGTGAACACAAAGGTAGTTCAGATACACGCCCACCTCTCCATAGGTAGCCAAGAGAAGATAGCCATAAAAACCAATAGTGAAAACAGATTTAAGTTTCTGACAGCCATGCCATGCATCCTGTCCGAGGAGATTCAGCACAGAGTAGAATGCATATTAAAAGGTAAGTACTTATTTAGTAATAGGGTTTTGTTAGTTTACAGAATCTGTGCCAAATCATTTGCAAATTTGACCACATTTCCTTTAGAATTGACTGTGCTCACTAGTAACACAAAATTCACAATACTGCAGCTAACAAGGTCTTAAAGCATATTTAACCTGCCTCTGCCCTAACTGCTGAATGCATACGGGATTCCTTTTCCAACTTATGTCCCTGTCTTTGGAAGTTTTCCTCTTAGCCACTAATTTTCAAAACTCACCATAGGGAAGGCTTTACGTTTAGGGGAGCATTTTAAATTTAAAGCAAACCAATTCTGAACCTGTTCAATGACTCTGTTTATTAACACTGCCCTCTCAGAGTTACTCAGTCACCATCACTGGTGCTGAACTTCATCATAAAACAGTGCTGAAAATAATAGTACATGAATAAACATGTTGATAAAAGAACATGTTTTGAGAATAAAGAACTGCACTTTAATAGTAGAAAGTCATGATTTCAATATCTCAAAAGCTATTGCTGTCGAGAAGAGAAATAATGAGCTCAGAAAAATCACAGTATTTGAAACACTGTCATTGTGACTTCCCCTCTATACAAAAGAGCTCAGAAAGTTATATGGGGGGAGGGGAAGAGAGCGAGCATTTCTTAAAAGACAAGAAACATTCTGAGCCCGTTCATAAAACTTGGGTCATTAACTTTGGAGAATCTTGGGACTCAGCATCCCAGAGTTTTGCATAGGTCTTACTACATCATCTCCTTCCCCTGACCACGTCCTGTGGCAGTAATTAGGAAGTTCCTTCTGCTGTCTAATCTCAGCCCTGCCTCCTTCCACAGCATCTGCCTTAGTCTGGTTCATGATTAAGGTCAAACAGGAAGAAAGCAACTTCAGTGAATTAATTTGAGAGACGAATGCAAGTAAAGGAGACAGCTTCACTCCCTGTCTTGTAGGACAAAGGCTCCAATTCTAATTAAGTTTAAATGTCATTTAAGAGGAAGGTTTATATAAATAAACACCACTTGACACATTCGAAAAGAATTAGTATTTTTAAGTATTTCGTATGTGAGATGATCTTCTTTCTATGTAGTTTTATGGTCAGCTTAATTCTTTTTAAAATCCCTTTTAACCAAAAGATGTTTTGGATTAATTTAAGTATTTGTTACTGGATAATGTCAAGCTCTTTTTCAATGAAACGTCCTGAGTTGGGTTGTCACACCTGTTAAATATAAGTCTTCTTTTCTTTTGATATGTTGAGAAGGCCTTTAAAAGGTTTTCATCCTCCAATATGGAGATTTAATTGCTTTACCTATAATAAAAAATAATCCCTATAAAATTCAGATTGTGGCTATTTCAAAGCTGAAAGAACTATTGGATTGGGATGTAAAGGTTGCAGTTCAAAAAGTCTTCCACTTTTAATATAACGTGCATGGTGTTATGAGTTATAAGATCCTGGTTATCATTTTGGAAGGTCTGGTTTGTGTTGTCCTTGCACGGAGCGTCTTTGAGCTTACTTTATGGCTTAGCAGTTCTGCATGTGCTTGTGTTAAATATGGGAAGGGTAGCACACTCCTCTGCAGTAAAGGCTCCCAAGGAAGGAAATCTCCGATTCTGTTTTAAATGAGGGACTGGAGTGAGGTTCCTCACACTGACACGTTCACATCTTTGGTGAGCTCAGATCTGGCCTGAAGGATGGACATGGTTTGAGGAAGGAGGTCGCACTCAAGCTTCAGCCATTGCCAGAGCCCTTCCTCACCATCTCCAGGCTGTCAAAAGGGACCCTCCTTTTATCATGGAAATGGGTTGGTTAGGGCCTAGGCTTAGCATCACTGGAGGCCCCATCCTGTCCCATTGCAAGTTCCACTTTTCCTGGTGGCAGTCATTAGAACACCGACAGAGAAGAGACGAAAATAAGTGTCAAAGCACTACATTTGGGGGCTTTCCAAAGGGGGCATCCCCTGGGTCCCTCTCCCTGCCCCCTCTTACCCCAGTCCATGATTTCTGCCATTGACTCCCAGTGGACAAAAGTGGACAGGTGCACATCCTCTTAGGGAGACCTCAACCTACTCCACAAGCTTTCCTGTTATCTTTCATTATCAGCTGCTAAGAAGTCAGTCTTAGGGGTTCTTTATCCTTCCAGACGAACAAATTTCATGCGACACTCTCCTCTCTGTCGTGCTTTCATAATCTACGTCAGATGCAGCTGAAGCCTTCAGAGCACACAGCGGTTCTTAATAACACGTGCTGACCACAAACTGCTCCGTAAAATTGCATAACGCATAATTCCTATCAACTTGCATAACGCACAAAATAAGTTGATACGAAACACATTGTACATCTGTCAATGAGCTTTGGTGACAAAGGTTATGCCAGAGGAATCGGGAGGCTCCATTTGTGTTTCCAGAGTGGGATTACATAGAGCACATCAGGAGATTTGCCCCAGCTCTTCCGACAATCACACTTAGGCAATTTGGTTTTGAATTGCTTTATATAGTATGACATGAAATCTATAGATGAACAATTTTTTCATGTGTTTTTCATAATGTGATTACTCATGAGTGTGAAAATAATTGGAATTTAAGAGAATTCAGACAATTTCTCCTCTGATTTTGTATAGATAAAGTCACTGGCATATCAAGGCAAATAAACTTAGTTTATTAATGACTTTCACTTGTACCCCAGAATGGTAAATTCTTACCTTATGATTGTGGGTGACCTGATACAATTTTAATGGGTGAAAAGGATTGGGATGTAAAGGTTGCAGTTCAAAAGCTATAATGCATAGATAGTTAAAGAAGGTATCTCAGACCCTGTGAGATCTAGTGTGTGTCAGCCAGAGGACCCTGGGCAAGCCATAGCCACTGGACTGAAGCCTCAGTTTTCATATGTGTTCTTAACTGAGGCTGCTGAAGTGCCTGACCTCAGATCTGCTCAACACAGGACCTCCCAGGGAAGAACTGGGGTTATGCACCTTCCTATCTCTGTTCTTTGGTGTAATGACTACTTGATCAGTTTAGGGGAGCCTGTTATCATAGAAATGATACTTCTCTTGGACAGACCCTTCTCACTCATCATGCAGTGATGCAGCAAGAGCTGCAGCCCCTCGGGTGGGTTCCATTACCTTTTGATCCTGTGTCAACCTCATGTGGGTCTGGAGAACAGCGGTCTGAATCCACCCTCCACATCAAAACTGCTTGGATGATGGAGCTTCAAAGCTAATGCCACATCTGGGCCCTGTGTCAGACGCAGTGAGACAGAGAAACTGGCACTGACAGATTACATTGGAAACTCCCCAGTAGTTGAAGTGGACCTCCAGGGCTGTGGGTCGCAACTGTTGAAATTGTAGCCATTAAATGAATGTGGAAGCAAGTCCAGAATTTTCATCTACTTGGGTGTCTCTGGGAAAGTGAATCTTATAAAACAACGCCCTACCCCCAAACAGCTGCCTGGATAGAGTCTACTCTTTCCATCACTAGTCACAAAGTCCCAGAACTTTGCAATCCCTTCCTCATTTTGTCCCGTTGTCCTGAAATGTCCTTCATCTTGGTGGTGGCAGGTGTCATTCATGTGTATCTACCATTTACGAAGCCCTTACGGGCATGTTTACCCTGATGCCTGGCAGTCACTTTGTGCGGTAGCAGCAAGGCAGAGATACTCCAAGTTCACACAGCTAGAAAGCAAGTCAAGATTCAGACCCAGATCTTATTCAAAGTGTCTTTGTGACAGCTCCCCGGCAACCAGAGCCTAGTGAATGCCACCCTTCCCGCCTCTGGGACAGAACTCCCGTGCCCTAGCTTCACCTTCTTCACCACTGTAACTGGTGGTCTTTAGCTCCCCTTTATACACAAGCTCCTTGAGGCAGCCTTAGGTCTCTGAGACATTGTTCACAGCAGTTCCTCAAAAGACATGACTCTTTGAATCCTCTCACTTGCCCCATAGCTAGTCACTAGAGACCACACTGACTCCCCATCGCCCCCACAGACACCCTCTCTTGTCAATTCCCAGGGCCAAGCTCTCGTTCAAGGTATTAACAGCCTCATATCTGGCAGGTGGGGCTGTCTCCCAACTGCCCTCCTGGCTACTGGTGTCTGCCTGCACCAACTTCCCTGTGCACCACAGCAAGGCCCATCTTGCCACACATAGGCCTATAATCTTCAGCTATGCTGCCAGCCTGGCAGGCAGGTTGTAGCCGTATTTTGTTAGGTGTCACAGGATAAAAATTAGAAAATTATGAACATGCTTTTTTATTTTGCCTCGAAGAAGGAAAACTTTTGACCTTGGAACAATCTTTGCTGTCTACCCTATCTGCCTGGGGGGTGGGGGAGGAGATTAGCATTTGTCATGGGAGAAATACAAGGTGCAAAGCAGGGTTATGGAGCACGAGTTGCATTTCTTTAAAACTCTCTGTACTCACTTAGAACTGTAGGATCCCAGAGCCTCCACTCAGGAGCGCTCCCGTCGTATAGTTGAAGAGGGAGTTCTGTTTGCCATTCAGATGTGGGAGTTTGGATTCAAGAAGGGCAAGAGAACAATAGAGGGGAAAGCCTGCTCCTTCTTAGGCCCCTGGATTGTTGGGAGAGATGAAAGAAAGAGTTATAAGAAATTGAGTCGGGTATTCTCTTCTTCTCCTACCCAGAAGGGATGCAGGGCAGGTGAGAACAGTGCCCAGGGCAGAGGGAGAGCCTGGAATCCCTTGCATTCCTGAGCTTAGGGTGGCCAGTCATTCCTCTGTGGTGTAGATTTTGAGCTGAGAGCCCAGGAGCCTGCTGCAGTGAGAGAAGGCCACCGTGAACTTGGAAGTCAACCTCTGTTCCTGCAGGCAGGGTCAAGGGTGTGGCTGAGCCTGGTGTTGAGCAGCCAGAGGCTTTGGGGTAAGGCCACGTGGTCAGGATGTGCCAAGACAAGCTCTGGACAATGAGCTCCACCAAGCACAGGCTTCAGCCACCAATGCCAGCAGAGCACATGGAACAAAAAAGGTGAGGGACCTTCCCCAGAAACCCAGAGACATTGAGTCTGAGGACCTCGTCTCTTCCAAGAGACAGGGGCCACTCCCTGGATCAGTGTTGGTGTGTGAAATCTGTGTAAACCAGCCACAAGAAGAAGGCCAGAAATTGAGAGTAAGTGTGTAAAAATTTCTATGGCAATTTGACAGAGTTCTTTTATTTCTGTTCAATTTAATAATAAAAATTTGTGCTTGGATTTTATTTTTATTTTATTTGTCCTAATAACTTAATTTTATTATATTTTATAAAGTACCCATTAGAAACATCTTGAAAATTTTAAAACCAAAAAACAGGTTTTCACCATGGAGAGTTTGAGATGGGCTGTCATGGCCCACACCACCTGCCCACATCTGGACACCATCTTGCAACGGGAGACTAGGAGACAGCATCTGAGCGTCCCGTCCAGGGAAGAACTGGGCCTGTGTACAGAGCCTACCACCTGGACCAGGTCTGGTAATAACCATCTCTTTCCTGCTAACCAGCAAGTGGGGCATAGGAGGAAGCTCAGAGTCACTGAAACAACCACCCTTTCTCTGCATGTGTAAGTTGTGGTGTAAATTCAGATTCGCAGCTCCTATATGTGACTATTTGAGTCTCCCCCTCTCTGGGTCCAGATTTTCCTTCTAATTTAACGCCTCTAACTTTCTCCCGTGAATCCCATATGCCCAGCTTCTCTCCCCGAGCCTTTCTGCCTGTGCAGAGCCCGCCTACCATTTTCATTTTGGTGGCATCTGGCACAGTGTCAAAGGATGATCCATCTTAGCAAATTACTGATTCGTGGGCCTTTGGGGTCACATCCTAAACCTCAGCTGGCACTACCTGTGACCCGGCTCTCCTCCTGGCACCTACATGGGACCAGCATAAAAGACCCCTCAGCCCAGCTCCGAGGTCACCCACCATTGCACATCTATGGTGGCCTGTTCCCTCACAGGCCAACAGGCTCCCATCTTGAGCCCTGCTGTCTCTGGCTTCTCTGAAGACAGCTTCCTCTGGGGCTGTTGGGGCTTGCTCAGCCCTTGTACAAGGGCTAAGGATGGGCCACCCAAAGGCACAGCTCTCAGCTTATGAGCAACAGCAGCTGGTGGACGGGGACCTGGTCCACACTCCTCAGGGACGCAGCTCAGAGCCCTGGTGGTGGCCAGGAGCAGTGAGTAGCCCCGACACGTCCTCTTCACTAGGCACCATCCGTCTTAGTCGCTCTGCTCTACTCTACCACTCTGGCTTCACTTTACAGATAAACTACCTGAATCCAAATCCTTGTCTCATCTGCTTTCAATGGAAGCCAAAAATGTCACCCTGACAATGGCCTATGTGTCATCCATGTTTGCCCAGACCCTTGCCCTGCCAGCATCAGTGCAGAACTAACGTGGCCTCCAAGTTCAAGGCACCCTTGGACCTAATCCAGGAGTGGCCTGAGGGCCTGGTGATATGGCTAACATGAAGCTTTGTAACCCAGGCAGAGCTCTCCAGAGCTCAGCCCACGTCTGCGGACATTGGGCCTCAAGAGGTCTGCAGGTCTTGGCCTCTTGCAACCTGACCAGCAAAGCAGCTGGTGTCAAAGATGCTCCCTCACTTGTTGGCTAAAAATACCCAAAGCTCCCTGTTATCCGGGAGGGAGTTCTTACACGTGATCCTGAACGTTCCGAGCACCACCACCAGGTGAACAGGGGTCGGCCTGATCCCTTACACACCGTCAGATCCCTTTCTCCTCCCCTGCACCTCCTCAGTCATCACTTTAGCCAAGGTAGAAAAAGCATAAAAGCACAAAGTAAAATACAGATGGTGCAGCCCTTGTCACCCACAGGTGGTCATAATGGCAGTGTTGGGGAAGGCAAGTCCCCACCAGCACTGAGCACAACTCACCAGGAACCTGGCCCCCTGGAGTACTGGGCATGCAGGTGCACCTTGGTCTGTCTGTGAAGGTCAGAGAGAAAGCAAAGGGAGGCCTTGCGGAGGGCGGCATTTGGAGTTCTCACGAGGTCTGTGTGCGGGCTGGGCGCACGCTGCTCCGTCCTGCTCCCCACGCCCGTCCCTCGCAGAGCTCACCGCACAATATTGATTATGTTGGTCTCTGTCTCCTGCCAGCCTGTGTGTTTCTTGACAGTTGGTTTTGTCTTATTTATCTTAGTACTCTCAGAGCCTGGCACATGGGAGATATTGAATAAATGTTTTTTAAATTAGGTTGAAATGAATTAAATTGAGTCTGGCTTGGATTAAAATAAACTGGAGATAAAAACAAAACATAATGCAGTTTGTATGAGTTCTTTATACACACACACACGCATACGTATATACATTTATATTTATTTGTTGATAAATATACAGAGGGTGCCCAAAAATGTACACACATTTTAAGAAAGGAAAAACCCTGTGTTAAATATGTAATATGCAAGCCACATTTGACTTCTGCAGTTATAAGAGGTGCTCAGTGTGACTTGTTCCCATCTTTTGTCATGGGTGAATATTAAGCATTGCAATTTTTTTTTCTTTTTGCCTTTTCAATTTTTTTTTCTTTGAAACAGGGTCTCACTCTGTCCCCCCTGAGTAGAGTGCCGTGGCATCATAGCTCACACCAACCTCAAACTCTCAGATGCAAGTGATCCTCCTGCCTCAGTCTCCCAAGTAGCTGGGACTACGGTGCCTGCCACAATGCCTGGCTAATTTTTCTATTTTCAGTAAAGATGGGGTTTCACTCTTGCTCAGGCTGGTCTCAAACTTCTGAGCTCAAGGGCTCCACCCTGCTCGGCCTCCTAGAGTGCTAGGATAACAGACGTGAGCCACTGTGCCCGGCCCTGAGCATTGCAATTTTAATACAGTTTTTTCTTTTCCTAAAATGTGTATACATTTCTCAGCACCTTCTATATATATATTTGCAGACACACACGCGCACGAACAGCCATTATCCTCTAAATCGGTCTGAGTTGAGGCAAACCAATTTGTGTTCATCTCATTAATCAGTCAGGTCCGGGTTTGTTCATATCACCACATTCAAGAAATGGTTCCACAAACCATTGTCATGGAAAGACAGGTCCAGAACTCGGAGCCTTGCAGCACATCCCCAGTGAAAAGAAAACGCAGGCTCTTTCTCCAAAGTGTTCAATTATCAGGAGTGGTTTTCCTTGTGCACATTACTCCTGTGCCCACAATTGAGTGCCAAATTGCTAATGAGTAGGCAGGCTTAGCTGTCCATTTACCCTGGGCAATTAAGATTAAAGTTACATGCTTTTTATGACATCCTCCCCCCAGAATAAGGCAGTGCAGCTCCACCTCTCCCCCTGAAATCACGCCTTCACGTCCCGCCCCGCTGTGGCTGTCCCTGAGACTGAGCAGCCTTTCATGAGTCCCTGGGAGCCCCGAGCCCACCGTGCTGCCCAGCGTCCCAGACCAGACCGCTGCTGTTGAGTTAGCTGTGTCTATGGGGTCTATCGCCAGAGTATTACATTCTTTCACTACCAAAGTCACTGGGATTTTCTTTTTTTAACAATCCTTGGACATGATCCCAGCTAAAAACGAATGAAACTCAACAGTCAGCCAAATACAACTTTTGAATAATTTAAATGAGAGCTACTAAGTCTTTTGAAAACAACTTCACCCCTGAGTTCTCCAATGTGAATAGAAAGAAAAAAAACATATTCCCCACTGTGCAGAATTTGAGCCTATGCAGATGGCGTGTTTCGCACCAGAGACCGCCGTCACCCTCTCAGGAGAAGCGTTAGTACCCCCGGCTCCTTGGAGGGGGTGCAGGGCCACAGGTCTGGCAGACGGAGCATCAGGTTTTGCTTGCGGATAGTTCTCTAAGTTCCATTGCAGTTAAATCCGTCATCAGATTTTCCTGGGTTTTCCTTTCTTCTCTTCTTAAATGGACAAATCAGAGAATGGGCCAGCGACCGGGTTCCTGCGCCTCACTTCCCAAAGAGCAGCACATTTAGATAATTCCCAAAGAAAAATAAAGCTTGGTCAACCCACTACACAGAAACCTCCTTCCTGGGACCACTAGCACAGTAGTGATCAAAGAATGTAGTAGACGACTTGCTTTCCCGTGCATGGCAGCCCTCCACACGGTCGCAGGAGACTGGAGAGACCATTCCCCAGCACCGTGATGGACACCGTGCCCGGCAGTGAGGGGAACGATGATGCAAGACTCAACCATGTGCTGTCTGTGTTCCTTGTCGGAACTTAGGGCACCTACGGAAAAATTCTATAAGAGAAGGAAGTTACAGAGTGGAGCAAAGTGCTGTGAGAGTGTTTAGCTGCAGGCAGAATCTTTCCTGACGTCAGGAAAGCAAGGTGGGCTTCCCACAGATGGTTCAAACTGGGTTCCCCACCACTGCCCGCTCTTCACTCGACTCACACGGCCTAGTGAGAAGCTCACCTTCAGTGACACACTCAGCACACACGTCCAGCACACCGACGGCATCCAGCGCGCCAGGCAGTAATGACCTCTGCCCTCCAGGAGCTCAAGGTTGGCGGGGGACACAGGTATGCAAATGCATCCTCGGAGCTCGGTGGGAAGGGTGAGAAGACAGAATCAGTCCATTCGTGAGACCCGTCCTTCCACCCAGGTGCAATACAGACGGAGATAAGATTTAGTACGTTTGGCAGAGCCATTTAATTTTACGTAGGCTCCAACTGCGGTGTCTAGGAAGCTGTACAGTGTTAGATGTCCGAGCAAATGTGTCATGCGGATATGATAAATACATGAGGTCACTGGGAGACTGAGGGGGATGAAAAGCATACAGTTGAACTCACCTTCTAGACATGTTGCTGTCGGCTCGGCGCCTGTGGCTCAATCGGCTAAGGCACTAGCCACGTACACCTAAGGTGGTGGGTTCAAATCCCTAGCCCGGGCCCGCCAAACAACAATGATGGCTGCAACCAAAAAATGGCCAGGCGTTGTGGCGGGCGCCTGTGGTCCCAGCTACTTGGGAGGTGGAGGCAGGAGACTCGCTTGAGCCCAGGAGTTGGAGGTTGCTATGAGCTGT
>CAUYQV010057941.1:0-10655 GCA_963574575.1 Galagoides demidoff
CCCCCTGGGTAGAGTGCTGTGGCATCACAGCTCACAGCAACCTCCAACTCCTGGGCTCAAGCGAGTCTCCTGCCTCCGCCTCCCAAGTAGCTGGGACCACAGGCACCTGCCACAATGCCCGGCTATTTTTTGGTT
The DNA here is from genome assembly GCA_963574575.1 of Galagoides demidoff. Lineage (NCBI taxonomy): Eukaryota > Metazoa > Chordata > Mammalia > Primates > Galagidae > Galagoides > Galagoides demidoff. The sequence goes on from CAUYQV010057941.1 coordinate 136, forward strand.
GCAGCCGTCATTGTTGTTTGGCAGGCCTGGGCTGGATTTGAACCCACCACCTTAGGTGTACGTGGCTGGCACCTTAGCCACTTGAGCCACAGGTGCCTAGCTGAGCTATTTTTTTCCTTAACTCTCTTTTCCCTCAACTACTCTTCCACTCAGAACCCCCCAAATTATAATTTTAGAATCTAACTAGATTTCATTTTGGATAGGGAGTGCTGTGATGCAGTATTTCAAGTTCACATTTGTATGTTTATTTTTAAAAGGGATTAAGATTAGCAGAAAATTCAAGGATTGGTAACAAAAAAATGAACAAAAATTGCATAGAATATGAATTGTAAGTTATGAAGATAATTGTACCTTCTTTTATAATAAGAACAATTCACTTAAAATATTAGTGAGATGCTATATTTTCACCCATCAGATTGGCAGTGATTAAAAAATGTTTGGCAGCAAACTGTTAGGAAAGGCGTAAGTAAAGACATGGTAGGTGGAGGTGTAAGTAGACACAAACTTATGCTTAGTTTGGCAATATGTATCAAGAATAAAGACTCAGCCTTTGGTTCAGCAATTCTTCATTTAAGCATTTTTCCCATCAATGTACCTGGATTATGTAAGTCCACAAAGACTGTAATGCAAGAATATGAACTTTAGTGTCACTGTGGCTACAAAAAAATGGAATAAATATAAATTTCCACCCATAGGGGACTGGTTAAATTAGTTATGGTACATGCATGGAGTGAAATTCAGTGTGTAGCTCTTAAAAAGAATGAGACAGACTTTTACGCCATGAGGAAATAAATATATAGAACACTACCATTTGTTTTGAAAAGGGTGACATTGTATGTGTAGACTGTATCAGATGCGACCTCTGGACAGATGCACCAGGGAATAGCAGCTGCTTCAACAAGAAGATCTGAGGATAAAATTGGAAAAGAGACTCACTTTTCACCCTACACTCTCTAGTCCTATCTGGATGTTTTAGCATATTAAGTAATCTGTTTGGTTATTTTGTTTTTTGTTTTTGTTTTTGCTGGAGTCTCACTCTGTCTCCCTGGGTAGAGATTCAGTAGCAACCTCAACCTCAAATTCTTGGACTTAAGAGAACCTCTTGCCTCAGCCTCCCAATTAGCTGAGACCACAGACGCCCAGCAAAACACCTGGCTAGTTTTTCTATTATTAGTAGAGATAGGGTCTTGCTCTTGCTTAGGCTGGTCTTGAACTCCTGAGCTCAAGGAATCCTCCCTCCTTAGCCTCCCAGAGTGGTGGGATTACAGACATGAGCCATCATGCCTGACCATAAGAGTATTTTTAAATTTAGATATTATCTAAAAAGTGGCCATTCCAGCCTGGGTTTGTTTATTTATTTACTGGAAAATGGCAACTGGTTCATTGTTTCTGTTACTTGAGAATTGTTCACGTCTTCGCATTTGGAAGTGGCCCAGTGGTTTTAAGGTTCAGTTATTTGAGCCATTTAAAATGCATTTTATTCATGCAACTGACCTGAAACCATCTAACTTTATGTCCATGGCCTGCCTCTGAAAGAGGAGAAAAGTTTATTTGTTCATTCATTCACACCCTCCTCAGTAGGCATCTCCTTTCCGCCATGTGTGGTATGTTGCTGGAGGTGCCACACAGAGCCGGGGCCTCCTTTCCTGGTGTTTTCAGCAACCCACCATTCCCTTCCTTAACCTTTTGACTCATGGAGGCCATTCTTTAGTTGCTCTGGTGTTCAGGTGCCATATTGTGGCTCTTGCTTTCTTTTCTGTTTTATCATTTTTGACTGGTTTCTGCAGTGTTCTTCTGCTCCCAGTAACAGAGGAGACATCAGTAGAATATTGTTGTTCGCTTGAGTTATGAGCCCACAGATGGCCACCGCAGGCTCAGCTCTCATTCCGTTTCTTTTTATTTTCACACATAAAGTAGACCAGTGTGCTGCTGGGAGAGCAGACAGTAAAACTATTGCTGTAAAAGAGGATTTACCGCAGGCCCTGCTCGTTGCCAGTGGTGATGGGGACCAGTGAAGCACAAATCACAGGGAGCCCGGTCTGTGCTGGGCACAGGCCCGACTCCCTGCTGACCACTGACCGTAACTCCCCAGCCAACAGCAAACTGAGGAGACCTGGATTCGGCCACCTCGGAGGCTGCCTGTCATTTCTACACATCTCAGCATTGTTTCTCTTGCTTGTTAAATAAGGAAATTTGTTTCCATTTTTCATTTCTGACAAGCAACCTTTCTAAGTGAGGGAGAGCGTGTTTGAAACTGAAATGCCAGAGGGAGGATTTAGAGGCTCTGAGCTGTGTTTGACACATTGTCCACTGTGAGCAAATCATGGGGATTTTCTTGAGGGACAAACACACACATAGATGACGGTGTTTTTGTAATATTAATTATGAAACAGAACTTTAGAAATACATCATAAACTATAACATCCATCTTTGCTTTTTAAATATTACATTAAATTTATTTAAACCATGATGGGTGAGCACATCATTGGTGTTGAATTTGTTCCAGGGAGTTTCGTGGGCCCACCGATGGAACCGTTCTCACGCCGGAGATGTTTTATGAAATCATCAAAGCTATTGGAAGACAATGCAGCTTCCTCCCTCTCCAAGAACAGTTTGACAGTAACATCTCAGAACAGATGTTTCGAAGGTCTCCAGATTTTTTTTTTATTTGGCGGCACAGACCATTCATGAAATGGTCTGTTAAAAAATTAGTTCCTCCTTGTGGGAATTGTGGGAATATGTGTCATGTAAATTGATTTCACTTTTGGCGGCGAACTAACTGGCCCTTAACTCTTCAGACTGTCTCCAAGGTTTGACTCTAGCAAGTTCCGGCTTCCAGGCCAAGCAATCACAACAAAGGCCGTACTAACAGGGAACCACCAGCGTGCGGAAAGTTAATTAATCCGAATGTCACAGCTTTTTTTTTTTTTTTTTTTTTAAAAAGGAGCTAAGTAAATGCTGTAGAAATTTGATCTTATAAAACACAGTGCTGTTTGCTGGTTATTTGATTATTCTCCTAACACCAGTCCACTTCTACAGCTTTATTCGTGTTGATTGTAGATTTTCCTTAAAGGGGAAACTCCTCCTCTAAGACAACTGCCTGTGGGTTCAGGTACCTTATAGGAGGCCTTGCTGTGACTGTTGCTTAGTGTGGAATAAAAGGACCCAGCATTTTCCCTTCTCATGTCATGTCCTGCCATTGTCCTGATCTGTCCTTTCCTTCCAACAGGACAGAGGTCAGCACACTGTGGCCTGTTTTTGTAAATATTAAGATTTTTGGAACCTAGCTGCTGTCATTGGTTTGCATAATGTCTGTGGCTGTTTTTGCACTGTGTCGCCAGAGAAGAGTAGCTGTGAATAGGGGCCATTTAGCCCACAAAGCCTAAAATGTTAACAGAACAAGTTTGCCAGCCCCTCCAAAAGGAAGTCACATATGTACCATGACCCAGTGTTTAAACCTTACAGTAAGAATACATTTGATAGGTTTTAGCTATTTAAATTTTCATTTATGTATTTATTTATTTATTGCAAGCCAAACTCTCCCTTTGTGCCATGGTGTCATAGCTCACAGCAACCTCAAAGTCCTGGTCTCAGGTAGTCCCCTAGTCTCACACTTCTCAATAACTGGGACTACAGGCACCTGCCACAAGCTAATTTTTATTTTTTAGTTGAGTTGGGGTCTTGCTCTTGCTCAAGCTGGTCTCGAACTCCTGAGCTCAAGCAGTCCACTCATCTCGGCCTCCCAGCGTGCTAAGGATTACAGGCATGAGCCACCGTGCCTAGCTAGCTATTTAAATTTTAAAGGCATTTATGGGGTATAACAAATATAGGTAGTATTTAGCTTTCAATAATTTAATGTATCAGAGTAAAGAATTTCAAATATAATAATACATGTACATAGATAAAGACATAAACTAAAATTTTCCAGGACAGTCTGAAAAAATTATGGAAAAGAGAAGACAGAAGTTAGTGAACTGACTGTTGTGTATTCACAAAAACAGTTAAAAGCAGGAAGGAAGGCACTCTTTATGTGATGTACAGTGTGCCTAAATGTTACAGTTGTAACCCTTGGTCATATTTAATTGTTACTTAATTTTTTTCTTAGTCTCTCATCTGTGTGTGTTAAATCATTCTCAGCACACTTCCCTGAAAGTGCTCCCCATGTGTGATTCTGAAGCATTCCTGTCGATGGCAAACACAGGTTAATACTGACGCCGTGGCCACGCCAGATTTGAGTATTCGTTTGGTCCACATGCAAAAACATGTTTGAAGCTGCTGATAGTTCAAGATCATAGATAATAGTAGAAAAATAGCTAAGAATGCTTTAAAAAGAGGAACCCAAGGTTTAGGGGGAAAAGGGGTAAAGGTAATTAAATGAAGAAACCCAGAAAGCAAAATATCAGCAATCAAAACCCGGATATCAAAATATCAGCAATCACGGCAAACAGCAAAAAGGAAAATATGAGTTCTAAAGCTCTTAAGACAGTCAGCTCTAAGATGACTGTCACATAATCTTCTTTTAAGCAGTAGTTCCCAGCCTTTTCAGCACCAGGGACTGGTTTCATAGAAGACAATTTTTCCACAGACAAGGTGACAGGTGGAGGGTGGGATAGGAGGCAGAACTCAGGTGGTGATTCTGTGTGACCCAGTTCCTAACAGGCCACAGACTGGTACTGGGGGCCCAGAGGTTGGAGACCAAAACCTTCAAGGACTTGGATAGTACCTGCTGTCACAGGCTTAGGATGATGCAGAAATACTCAAGACCGGCACTGTCTCATAGGTAATTACTGCTGAGCACTACAGGTGGCTAGTCTGAACCTACACTTAAGTGTAAAACACTCACCAGTTTAAAAGACGGTACAAAAGAAGAATCTAAAATGCCTCATTAACAGTGTTTATATGGTCCTTATCCACTGCCTCTTAACTCCTAAACCACACACCCACCCGCCCCCCACTATGGTCTGTCACCAGCAAAACCCCTATATCCTAACCCCTTCTCTGACATTACTTGTTAAACCCAAACGTGGATGTGCTGTGAGACTGTTGCCTCCCCTGAAACCCTCAGGTGGCAGCTCTGGTTTTTGCCCTGAAGTTAAGGGTTCAAGTGCTCTTTTTTCTTCAATGACACCTTTACTGTTCCACTTCTCTTCTCTTTCCCCCCAAAAGTTTCAGCTCTAAACCTCTTGTGATCGGTTGGTATCACCCACTGTCCTATTGTTAGCTGCTGGCCATGCCTCAGATTTCTGCCTCATTGCTCTGTAACTGTAGCGCCTGGCTCACTGTTATTCTCTCCAGCAATGAGCCTTTCCTCATCTGTGGGCATTTCCCTTGGAGACATAATCCTTCTAACACCCCCGGCTTCTCAGTTCCTCAGCCACTCACCACCTCAGCCTTCAACCAACAGCTGTGTCCCTCCGTTGTCTCAGCTGTGTGCCCTGACCTCACTTTCCAGCCTGGAGCTCACTCCCCTGGGTTCCAGAAATCAACCCGTAGGACACTGAACCCGCTGCTTTTTTCACTGTCTCTCTCCTCTTTTATGTCCATCTTTGTCCAGTCAAGATCCATCACAGATGGCCCACTCCTTCCCTTGCCTGTACACCAACTCCATTCAGCTTTAGCCCTTCTGAATCCAGATCCTGCCTACTTTGTTCCAGCCCCTGGGTGTGTGGCCTTGGCTGGACAAAGCATAAGCATTCTCTCTGGATTTACTTTTTTTTAATTTTTAGCTATTATGGGTAAATAATGATTATTTATCTTTATAGGGTACAGGTGATGTTTTGATACAACTATACAATGTGAATTAATCAGGGTAACTGGGGTATCCATTACCCCAGATTTTTAACATTTCCTTGTGTTAGGAACATTCTGATTCCACTCTTCTAGTTGTTTTAGAGTATACTCTAACTTACTGTTGATTATAGATACTTAGTTGTGCTATCAAATATTGTTCATTCTATCTAATTAACCATATTTTTGTTCCGATTAGCAATCCCCTCCCTCCACACTGCCCTTCCCAGCCTCTGGTAATGATCACTGTACTCTCTGTCTCCATGAGAGCAATTCTTTTTAATACTTAGCTCCCACATATGAGTGAAAATATAGAAGATTTGTCTTTCTGTACCTGGCTAATTCAGCTAATTTAATATTTTCTAGTTCCATCCTGTGGTTTCTCTTTTAATTCATGACCATGAACCTCATGTGGGAACTTGATGCTGCCCAGTAGTTACTCATATTGGATTTTTTTTTTTTTTTAATAATCTTTGCCTCTTTCCTTAACCCTCCAACCCTTCCTCTTTCAACCTTATTTTCTCAACTGATACCTTCTGATTTGGGCTGGGAAAACTGGAGCAATAAATAAGAGCTTTTACCAGCTCTTGCTACGGCATCGCCCTTTTATATATTTATTTATTTATTTTTGAGATAGTCCCATGCCATTGCCCTCTCACAGCAACCTGTCACTACTGGGTTTAAGTGTTCCTCCTGCCTCCCAAGTAGCTGGGAGTCACTGGTACTACAGGCACCTGCCATACATAACACCTGGCTAATCTTTCTATGTTTAGTAAATACAAGGTCTTGCTCTTGCTCAGGCTGGTCTAGAACATCTGAGCTCAAGCAGTCCTCGCACCTCAGCCTCCCAGAGTGCTAGGATTACAGGCGTGAGCCACCACACTGGCCAGCTGCAGCATCTCTTACGGCTGAGATGAGCTGTCTGTGCTCCAGTCGTTTCCGGTCATTAGCTTCTTCTTTTCTGCTCAAATACTCCTTTTGACACCTAAGCCTATGCTGTTACTTCTCCCAGCACAGTAAAGGAAATAGCCACACTCCCTAGATCGCACTTCTGCTGCCTCCCTGTAGTCCCTGTTTAATATCCCTTCTTCTCTCTTTTCTAGCAAAAGTCCCAAAACAGCCCCTGTGTCCATTCTTGTTATTTCCTTTTTCTCTCTTCTCTGTCTTTCCAGAACCCAGTTCATTCACGTTCTTGGCCAGCTCAAAATCCCCACTCAGTCTGAGTTGCTGAATTTCAGTTTTCAGTCCTTGTTTCACTGTCCCTTCCCTGCTCCTGGGGGGATGAATCTCTTGGCTTCTGGGATGCACCTGCTCTTGTTTTTGTTTTTGAGACAATCTCCCTTTGTCGCCCTAGATAGAGTGCCATGGCATCACAGCTCACAGCAACCTCAAACTCTGAGGCTCATTGAGCGATTCCCTTGCCTCAGCCTCCCAAGTAGCTGGGACTATATTCACCCGCCACAACACTTGGCTATTTTTAGAGATGAGGTCTCCCTCTGGCTCAGGCTGGTCTTGAACCTGTGAGCTCAGGACAGTCCATCTGCCTCAGCCTCCCAAGCACTGGGATTACAGGCAGAGCCACCACTCCTGGCCTCACCTGCTCTTAGTTTGCCTCTCATTTCTCTGTCATTCCTTCTCAGCCTCTCAAGGCTCAAACTAGACCTCTTCTCTGTCCACACTCAAGCCTGTGGTCACCACACTCAAAGTGGCATGGCTGTTAATGGCATGTATGTGCTAGTGACTCTCAGGTTTATTATTTCCAGCCAGACTTCTCTCCTGACCTGCACACTTACCCATCCACATAAGAACTTTTTCAATAGCTCCATTTGCATGTCCAGTGGACATCTCAGACTTAACTATCCATCTGTCCAGCCTGAACTTCTGGTCCTCCCTCTGCCACTCCAAATCTGCCCCATCTCTGCCAACGACAGCTCTGTCCCTGTGGTTGCTCAGGCAGGACTCCTAACATTTTCTCACCACTCCCCAACCCCTCCTACTTGGTGTCTCTGTCTCTATTTGCCCTTTTGAGTTTTTCACAACACAGCAGTCAGAGGGATCCTCTGTGGCCTTGGTTACATCACCTCTTCTCTGCTTTTATCCATTCCACTCCGGGGAAGAGCTGTAGTTCTATAAATGCCACACACAGTCTGAGCTCTTGTCACCACGCTCTCTCTCCCCTCTTTCCCTTTACCCCATGCCAGCCACGCTGGCAGCGTGCCAGGCAGACACCCACCCCCCTGAGGGTGTTTGCACAGGATGCTGCTGAGGTATAAATTCTGAGAACTCCACCCCCAGCTGCCAGGATCCCTCCCTCACCAACACAGAAGGTTACCTTCTCAGCAACACTAGCTCTGGTCCCCTGCACTCTGCATCCCCCCACCCTTGCCAATTTTTTTCTTTGTTTGTTTGTTTGTTTTGGAGACAGAGTCTCCCTCCATCACCCAGGGACCCTTGCCTATTTTTAGTAGCACTTCTAACCTTCTGACATAGTATATACTTGCTCATTTATTATATTATCCATCTCTGCCTGGAATGTGAGGACAGAGATTTCTGTCCATTCTGTTTGACGATGGATCTTCAGCATCTAGAGTAGTGCCTCTACCTGTGAGATGCTTTAAAAAATTGTGTTAAGAATGTGAATGAAAGTTTTCCTCTTTCTGCCTGAAAGATCTGCCTCATGATAGTTTTTAATTTTTAAATTTGTTTTTAAGTTTCTCAAGTATTATCCTATAAGCAGGATTCAGAAGGTAACTACTGACAAGCACTGTGTCCTTGATTTGATTGGTCTTTTATTCTAAAATGAGAACAACTCTAGAATGTAGCAACAGCCTCACAGTTACTAAAAATGTATACACAGCAGGCCAGACCTTTGACATTTTTAGGAATATATTTGAAATTCTTCACATGCCCCGCAAATTGTGGGTACCATGATAATGTAGTCTACTTGCAGGAAAGTCACATGCAGCAATAAGGGTAGAGAGAAGCGATGTGGACTCCAGATGCAGAGGGCCTGGCAGGGCCAAGCTTCACACAGTGTAGCAGCTCTTGGGCCTATGACCTGGCAATATCCTACATCATCGCAGCTCCTGAGCCCTGGACGCTGCCCATGTATTGCTGACACCAAGAATATCTGTTCTGTGAAAACTAGGGTTTTGTTCTACATGCAAGAATTTTAAATACCAAATTTTTAAAATTAGTTTTCCCAGGTTTCCAGACCTTGGTTTTAGAATGTAATCTATGTGGGTGCTATAACCAAATGATGAGTTAACTTAGTGTTGAAAACAAAGTGAGCAACCATTTATCACAGAGTGACAAGCATTCATTCAGCTTGATTTGGGACCTCTGATAATCCACTCTGAATGTGAACAGAAAACAAAAGCAAGTTTGTTTTCACTCTTAAGCTTATTTTAAAATATACACAGAGAGTGCCAAAAAAATGTATATACCTTTTACGAAAGGGAAAGAACTGAATTAAAATTATATTGCTCAATGTGTGCTGATAATGTTTGTTATCTTGTATATTGTTTCTTATATCTTTTGTAATTGCAGAAGTAAAAGGTGACTTGAGCATTAAAATTTTAGCACAGTTCTTAAAATTTTGAGTATCCATTTTTAGGCACCCTCTGTGTGTGCAGGTATATTCTAGTGTAATGAAATCTACCATGATAATTTTAACTTTTAATGGTGATGAACAGGAATCCTTGACCAAAAAAGGTTAAAGAAAAAAGATGCTGTTGCCATGGTGACAGCTGTCCAGCATAAACATCTCACATCTCTTCCGTTCATCATGTGTTTTAGGGCAATTCAAGCTGCTGGAACAAGACCGAGATATAAAGGAACCAGTGCAATATTTCAACAGCGTGGAGGAGGTGGCTAAGGCATTTCCTGAGCGTGTGTACGTCATGGAGGAGATAACATTCAATGTGAAGGTAGCTCTTCAAGAAACTAAATATTTACCCTCACTAAAATAATTTTACTTTCAAGTCTGATGTATGCAGTAAGGAGAGTTTCAGGTTAGTAGCAGTGGCCAAAACTGAACATTGTAGAGACCAGACCCCCTGACAGCATGTTACATTTTTTAGCATTACCTTTGGTTAGAATTTAAAACCAAGTTCAAAACTATAACTGTTAAAGCAGATGAAAGATTTTTTTTTTTTTAATTTGGAGTTCATTCCCTAATATGTAACAGTTGTTTGGCCAGATCCGTGATGCTTCACTTCTTTTTTTTGTTTGTTTGTTTGAGAAGGAGCCTCAAACTATCCCCCTGGGTAGAGTGCCATGGCATCACAGCTCATAGCAACCTCCAACTCCTGGGCTCAAGCGAGTCTCCTGCCTCAGCCTCCCAAGTAGCTGGGACCACAGGCGCCCGCCACATTGCCCGGCCATTTTTTGGTTGCAGCCATCATTGTTGTATGGCGGGCCCGGGCTGGGGATTCGAACCCGCCACCTTAGGTGTACATGGCTGGCGCCTTAGCCGATTGAGCTACAGGTGCCTAGCCTGCTTCACTTTTAAAAGCAAAAGTGATAACATCAAACCTGTACCAAACACTTATTAAAAAAAAAAAAAAAAAAGAAGAGAAAGAAAGAAAAAGAGATGCCAGAGTATGCCTAAAATTAACGTATGTTCATTCTTTGTGGACTATCTACTTCCATTTACATAGAGAAAACGGATAAATAGAATGTTGCCCAGAGGAAAGCTAAATGGGTTTCCTGGGCTTCATCTGTTCTGCATT
>CAUYQV010057943.1:0-15253 GCA_963574575.1 Galagoides demidoff
CATTTTCTACCTGAGGGTGGTTGAATCCACAAACGCGAAACCCCTGGATCCAGAGGGGTGCCAAACTTTAATTGTTTAAAAAGCCAATCTAGTCCAATTATTTTGCCATAAAATTAAGACATTTCCTCCATAAAGAGGTACGGTGGCCACAGTGACCTTTCTGCATCTGGATCCTTCACCTGGCCCACTCTTGGGAGGTGGTGGTGGTTTGTTTTTTTTTTTTGAGACGGAGCCTCATGCTATCCCCCTGGGTAGAGTGCCATGGCATCACAGCTCACAGCAACCTCCAACTCCTGGGCTCAAGCGAGTCTCCTGCCTCCGTCTCCCAAGTAGCTGGGACCACAGGCGCCCACCACAAAGCCTGGCCATTTTGGTTGCAGCCATCATTGTTGTTTGGCGGGCCCGGGCTGGGGATTCGAACCGGCCACCTTAGGTGTACGTGGCTGGCGCCTTAGCCGATTGAGCCACAGGTGCCGAGCTGTGGTGGTGGTTTTATTAAGGCACATGCTGCCTCTCTAACCAGAAGTCTAGGGCACCCCTCTATCTCTTCTTCTCCCTGAGGCTGGAGAGGGGAAGAGGAGATAGAGCAGCCTCACCTGCCTGCCCTCTGGGTCCCAGGACTGACCCATTACCTGGGAACCTGGGAGAGCTGACTTAAATGATAGGGAAGTGGCTTACCTCTGACAGGTAGGACATCCACCCATCCTCATTGTCCGGCCTCTTGGAGTAAGAGTTGTAGAAGACGATGTCCTTCACCAGTACAGCCATGGCTCTCAGGATGAAAGAAGCAAACAAGTTCATGTGGATGTAGTTGCGTGTGCAGTGGAGTCTTCTGTGCGAGGAGAAAATCGAATTCCTTCCCTCAGGAAAGAATGGCTCAGACCAACAGGTCTATGCCTGTTGTGCTTACGTATCTATCACTAAATACAGAGGCTGGCAGTGCAGGGTCCAGAGCTGGACCACTAGGTTTTGTGATTTTACTTGTCTGTGTCTCATTTTCTGCATCTGTAAAGGAGGGGTAATAACAGCTGTCACCTGTATGACATGTTCCATGTGCCAGGCCATTTTCACGTGGACATACCTGTGGGCATCCTTGCTCCTTACCACCTCTGGGGGAGTAGGCACTATTAGTAGAAGGATTAAGTCACCTCTCCAGCATCCCAAGCAGTAAGTGGTAGAGCCAGAGTCCCAGACAAAAAACTCTGAGGCCACTCCAAGGCTCCACTGCCTCTGACAACTAGAAAGCTTTCTTCAAAGGGCTGTGGGAGGATGAAATCAGGTAATCTGTGTAAGGTGCATGTGATAAGTGCTCAGAAAAATGTGGGTTCCCATTGCATCTCCCTCACTCTTGGAGTCTCCTGCAGTCTCTTTGTCACCCCAGTTGATATGATACTGTACCCTTGGTTTTTGCTACCTGAAGCCCCTCTTTTCCAGCACATTCCCAGTCCTACTTTGCTTTAGAGCCATTATTACATTTCTAATTTCCAAAATGGACTTCAGGCCAGTCTTCGTGTTGTATGACTTATGCTTCCTTCTCCCTGACTAGGCTTGGGGCTATTCCAAGGCAGTTACTGGGTCTTGCTTCCCCCCAAGCCTGAGGAAAAACAGACATGATGGACCTGGGCTTGGCTGAAGTGACTTCCTGCACAGCTGGGCAGCTATTTCCTCTTGGCTTGGTTCTGGGACTTTAGGAAGGTGCACAGAAGAAGGAGGCCATAGACAGGGGCACAGGCTGTGGGTTCTCCCACAGCTCCAGAACTGCCATCCCAATGGGGTAGTGGCCACAGTCCTGCTCCCAGAGCCATGGAACACCCTCTAAGGGGTCAAATGGGGCCTGACCTGGAACTAGCAGCACTCAGGTCTGCATCAAATGCCCCCTTTTGGCACATTATAGTCACTTACATTCTAAAAGACAGCCTTAGAGGGCTTCCTGTGGGTCCCTAAATATCATGCTTGGGTGATTTCTAAAAACGCAATTTAGTAAAATACACTCTGGTTCTGGATTCTGAGAGACAGTGTAAGGGAGTGAAAATGCTCAGGTCCTGGATTGTGACCCCGGCTCCATCACCCACCAGCTGTATGACCCTGGGCCAGTTACTTCATCTCTTCATATTTCAGTTGACCCATTTATAGAGTGCGGGCAATTATCATATTAACTTCCTAAGATTAGAAATAATCCTAATTTGAATTAGAATGAGATTTAAGTGATTTCACTTGTGGAAAGTGCTTGAGCACTTAAGTTTGACAGTTGATTGGAGTCTGAGGGTGCTGGGTTCAAATCCCATTTCTTCCACTCACTTATTTACCTTAGGGAAGATTTTTAACCTCTTCTACAAAAATAATGTCTCTGATTAGTTGTGGGGAGGATTGGGCTGTGGTAGAAATGGGTGAGATTAGGGATTCAGAACAGGGCCAGGCACAGAGAAGGTATCTAATCAGAAAGAGGCAAGGAAGTCAGGAGTCTCAGATTTAAGTTCTAGCTGCGCAGTGAACCAGCTTGATGCCTAGGGGTGATTCAATGCCTCAAACTGGGACTTTGGTACTCCTTTCTTCCCTCATCATCTGCAAAATGGGATGGATAGACTCAAGATGCTGTCAGGTGACTTCCAGCTTTGATGCGTCATGATATAGCCACCCAGTCTTTCACTGCCTCCTAGACGCAGCCATACAAATCACATACTACCGTAGTCACTCCCCATCTACCATTTCACTTTCCATGGTTACCCACCATCAACCAAGTTCAAAATGTTAAATGAAAAATTCCAGAAAAAACTAATTCACAAGTTTTAAAGTGTACACCATTCTTAATAGCGTGTTGAAATCTCGTGCTGACCTGCTCCATTCCTTCTTCATCAGAAGGGTGAGTATAGTACAAAAAGATATTTTGAGAGAGAAAGTGACCACATTCATGTAACTTTCATTATAGTATATGTTTATAATTATTCTATTTTATTATTGTTGTTGATAATCTCTTCTTGTGCCTAATTTACAAATTAAACTTTTATCATTGGTACGTATGTATAGTAAAAACAATGTGTGTGTGTGTTTGTCTATAGGGGTTGGAACTACCTGTTCCTTCAGGCCTCCACTGGGGATCTTGGAATATGTGCTGTGCAGATAGTGGGGGACTGTTGTACATGCCTGAACACGTCTGCAGAGGTTCCACTTACCGGAGACACAAGAGGAGAGTGAGAGCCAGGAAGAGGGAGATTAGAGAGAAAGAGTATCCCACAGTGTACATCAGCTGCAGCGTTGACAGCAAGGAGTAATGATCCACCTGAACACAGAGAAAGAACAGACATGACCACCAAGTCATGGTGCCCAGGGCCAGCAAGGTCTAAGCATGGACTGAGACATACCCTGGCCCTCCCACCTATGTTTAAATCTTCCCTTCATTATCCTTGTTGACAACCACGTAGGGTACCCTAGACTGCTCTCTGGCACATCTCAGAAGCTGAAGAACCTCCACAAGTGAAGAGCCTTCAGTAGGCCTCACCCCCATGACTACACACATGCACCAGGAGCCATGCGATCATGAAGGAATTTTGTCCAGGACAAGAGGGTGGCTTGAGAACCAGAACAGGTTCCTTGTTCCTGGGAGTGTTGTCCCTGGAGTCTATGGGTCCTTTCTTCTGGAAGATTGGGCCAGATTTCTGTCTGAACATCTCTCTCCTAAGGTAACTTTTCATAGATGACCTTGTGGTAGAAGACCCAGCAAAACAGTGGGATACTTTCTGATTCCCAGGATTGTCTGATTGCGAACAGAGGATAATTTACTGGAAATTCTGCATTATCAAGTATAATTTATTCTGTCTTCATGAGAGATGCTGGTCTGTAGTTTTATTTTCTTTTTTTTTTTTTTTTTTTTGAGACGGAGCCTCAAGCTGTCCTCCTGGGTAGAGTGCCATGGCATCACAGCTCATAGCAACCTACAACTCCTGGGCTCAAGCGAGTCTCCTGCCTCCGCCTCGCCTCCCAAGTAGCTGGGACCACAGGCGCCCGCCACAACGCCTGGCCATTTTTTGGTTGCAGCCATTATTGTTGGTTGGTGGGCCCGGGCTGGGGATTCGAACCCACCACCTTAGGTGTACGTGGCTGGCGCCTTAGCCGATTGAGCCACAGGTGCCGAGCCAGTTTTATTTTCTTGTAATGTCTTTGGTCTTGGCCTCTGTGTGAGGATGGTCTCATGCACTGAGTTGGGAAGTACTTCCACCTTTTCAATTTTCTGGATAGTTTTATAGAATATTTATTATTTTGTCCTTAAATATTGACCATTGGAGCAAAAAAGATCTGAAATTTTCTCCATGGAAGTGTTTTTAACTACAGTGCAATTTTACTGTTGGGTTATCTATTTCTTCTTCAATGAACTTTGTTAGTTTGTTCAAAGAATTTGTCCATTTTATTTAACTTGTAAATTTTTTTTTTTAAGACAGAGCCTCAAGCTATCCCCCTGGGTAGAGTGCCATGGCATCACCGCTCACAGCAACCTCCAACTCCTGGGCTCAAGCGAGTCTCCTGCCTCCGCCTCCCAAGTAGCTGGGACCACAGGCGCCCGCCACAACGCCCGGCCATTCTTTGGTTGCAGCCATCATTGTTGTTTGGCGGGCCCGGGCTGGAGATTCGAACCCGCCACCTTAGGTGTGCGTGGCTGGAGCCTTAGCCGATTGAGCCACAGGCGCCGAGCCTCAACTTGTAAATTTTATTGGCAGAAAGGTATTTATAAAAATGTCTTTTTTTTTTTTTTTTTGGTTGGGGCTGGGTTGGAACCCACCACCTCTGGGCATATGGGGCCAGTGTACTACCCTTTGGAGCCACAGGTGCCACCCAAAAATCTCTTATCTTTTTAATGTCTATAGGATCAGTAATGATGTCCTATCTCTCACTCTTGATGTAATTTATGACTGAAACATTTCTCTCTCTCTCACATCTATAATTCTTTCTCTTTTTTATCAGTCTTCCTAGAGCAGTGATTTTCAACAGGTATGCTGTGAAAGGATCTTAGATATGCTGGGAAAATTTTTAGAGGATTAATTAAATTATTTTCAACAGAAGTTCAAAGAACAATATATTCCTTTTTTTACTCTTTTGTTTTTGATCAACATAATTTAAGTGTGCTGTAGAAGTTTAACTATAGGTTCAAGTGTGCCATGAGATTTTTTAAAAGGCTCAAAAACACAATTCTAGAGGTTTATGAAATTTCTTGATCTTCTTAAATAACTAAGTTTGGATTTCATTGATTTTTTCCCTATTTCTTTCTATTTTTCTTTTAAATTAATTTAATTTCTGTTATTACCTTTCTGTTTCTTTTCTTCTTCTTACTTTGGATTTAATTTGTTCTTTTTCACCTGTAGTTTCTTAAGGCGAAAGTTAGGCCATTGACTTGATGTTTTTCCACTTTCCTAATAAAAGAAGGCTATAAATTTTTCCCCATGAGTGCTTTAGTTGCATCACAATTTTTTTGATGTATTGTATTTTCATTTTTATTTAGTTAAAAATATTTACTAATTTCCCCTATGATTCTTGGTTGACCTGTAGGTTATTTAGAAAGAAGTCTGTTGCTCATTTCAACATATTTGGAGATTTTTTTTCAGATTACCTTCCCATAATTGATTTCTGATTTAATTCCACTGTGGTCAGAGAACATGCTTTGTATGGTATTAAAAACTGTAATTTGTTTATATTTTGAGAATTTATTTAAAAGAGATAAAATGGAAAAGGGAACACTTCTGTACTGCTGATGGGAATGCAAGCTAGTACATTCCTTTTGGAAGGAAGTTTGAAGAACACTCAGGGATCTAAATGTAGACCTGCCATTTGATCCTGCAATTCCTCTTCTAGGAGCATATCCAGAGGTCCAAAAATCGTTTGGAAATAAAGATATTTACACCAGATTATTCATTGCAGCTCAATTCATAATGGCTGAGTCATGGAAGAAGTCCAAGTGCCCATCGACCTGTGAATGACCATGGGTAATAAATTGTGGTATATGTATACCATGGAATACTATACAGCATTTTAAAAAAATGAAGACTTTACCTCTTTTATGTTTACATGGATGGAGCTGGAAAATATTCTTCTTAGTAAAGTATCTCAGGGATGGAAAAAAAATATCCAATGTACTCAGTACTACTGTGAAACCAATACAATCACTCACACTTGCATATGAAAAATGAAACACAACTATAGCCTAGGATGAAGGAGGGAAGGGCAGAGAAAAGGAAAATGAGGAGGGGTGGGTCAATAGAGGGAAGGTTAGTAGGGGGACCACACCGATGGAGCATATTGCAAGTACAAGTTGGATCTATCAGGTGTAGAACACAAATGTCTTAATGCTTTAATTGGGTAAATGAGTTGAAGCCTATGTTGATTAGTAGGATGTAAGCCCTCCAGTTTATACAAATAATCAACACATTGAATCCCATAATGGCATAAATGTATTCATGATCTACGTACAAATGACTTAATAAAAAAAAGGCTGTTATATGTCTGTTAAGGAAAATAAAAGAGATAAAATGTTTATCCTCATATTTACCATTTCTAGTGCTCTTCATTTCTCTATGTAAATCAAAATGCCCATGTGTTCTGTTTTTCTTTCTGTGTTAAGGACTTCTTTTAACATTTCTTGCAGCAGTGGTTTGGACAAAGAACTCTCTGTGTAGCTTATGAGTTTTCCATGTCAATTCCACCCACATTTCCGTCTGGAATTATTCTTTATGGACCTGATCAAGATCCCTGCAATCCTGTCATGTCTCTAACAGCTCTTGTCTCTCCTCTCCTTGCAATGACATCTATCCTTTGAAGACCAGCACAAACCCACCTCTTCTAAGAAATCCTCCTCAAATGCCTCTCTGCTTATTATAAACTCTTACTGTCCAAGCACTCATGGTTTATCTCACAAACTGGAGCTCCAATCATATTAATTACTGCTTTGTTTACATTCATCTTCTCTTTCTAGATACAGGCAAATATCCAACTTACATCCAAGTTATAAACATCCGACTTATGTACAACTCACACAAACAGAGGCTATAGGTAAATGTAGCTGTTTCAACTTACATACAAATTTGACTTAAGAACCAACCTACAGAACCTGTCTTGTTCATAACCTAGGGACTGTCTCTAGACTATAAACTTCTTGAAAGTAGAGATATGTTTTGTGTTTCTACACAGGCGGTGGTGTGGTTTCTTTAAATTAATGCTGGCATGATTGGTCCTGTGGCTCAAAGGTGTAAGGCGCTGGCCCCATATGCCAGAGGTGACAGGTTCAAACCCAGCCCTGGCCAAAAACTGCAAAAAAAAAAAAAAAATTGATGCTGGCATATATCAAGGTGGTATATCAAGACTTCACTGAGTCATTTTAGCATCATCATTTATTTTATTAGAGATACAAGACTAGCATGCTTAATTATTAATAGACAACTTAATTATTTTTTCCTGAATTGTGACTTTTAAAAACATGTCTGTGTTTTATGCTTTCTAGGAATAAATCAAGGGAAATTTTTGGGGTTTTTTGTTTGTGTCTTAGTCTGGGTTTCTAAAAAGCAGATCCCAAGAAAAGTATGCAAGTAGTTTACAAAAAAAGTGAAAAAATAGTCAGTAGGAGAAGGAAGAAATTAGACAGGACAAATATAGGACGCATTGTCAAGCCAGTTACCATGTTGGGAAGCTGGACATGAATCCCACTTGGAAAGCTCTAGAAGCCTGAGGGTTAACTACCCCAAGACTGAGGGAGC
This sequence comes from Galagoides demidoff, assembly GCA_963574575.1. Taxonomy (NCBI): domain Eukaryota; kingdom Metazoa; phylum Chordata; class Mammalia; order Primates; family Galagidae; genus Galagoides; species Galagoides demidoff. Next base: position 7,734 of record CAUYQV010057943.1, read on the forward strand.
TGGGGATTTATATACCAACTCTCACCAGTCCCCCAGCAAAGTGGGCTCCAGGAACCAGAGAACTAGTGAGGAACTGCATGCACTAGTTAGGAAGTTAGGCAGTTGTGTACTGAGTTGATTAGGGCAAGAGTTAAGCATGGCACCAACAGCACCTGCTACCATTGGTTTAATTGTGTTTCATTACAGGATTTCCTAAAATGTCCTCTATCATACACTGAAGTCTCTGCCAAAACCTAGAGACTCCAAGACATCCAGACAGTCTCTGGTTTACTGTTAGTATGAACAGGTGAATCTTAAGTCACTCAGATCCCTTTACAAAAAGCTTCCTACCACAGGTATAATATGCATCCACAAAGAAATTGGTACTCTCATACATTGCAGAGGGGAGGAAAAAATGGTATAACCCCCATGGAGGGGACTTTGTCAATATCTAACAAAATTACAAATGCCTCTACCTTTAATTCAGTGATCCCATTCCTGAGAATCTTCAGAAAGATATACTGCCACAAATATGCAACGTTATGAATAAAAGGTTGGAGATAACCCCAGCGGCTGACTAAATTCCACACAGGTGGAGTACTATGCAGTAGGATTAAAAAGCAGAGGGAGGAATATTTCTAGGAACTGATGTAGAATAATTTCCAGGACATGCTGTTAAGTGAAAAAAGCAAGATGCATAATAGGGTTATCTGGTATACTGCGTCTTGTGTAAGAAAAATGGAAAATAACACTTTAACCTATTTTCTTAGTTTTATAAAAAGAAACACAAGACATATAATTCAATAAAAAAGAAAAGAAAAAGAAAGAAAACAGAGAAAGGGGAAGCCTGTGGGGCATTAAGATATATATTTATAGAAACACGTATGTATGCTTTTGTCCACAGTTCCTGTCTCAGAACAACCACAGCCTTCGTAGACAGAATCTCTCTTCCTGCCCTTCTCCTGTCCTTTTTTTCTGTACAAGGCAGGACTCTACGATGATTGTGGGTTTTGAGACTCTCATTCCTGACAGGGTCTGGCCCTATAGCCTGGAAGAAGGGAGGCTAAACAGAAAGGCCAAGGAGCAGCTGAGCAGACAGGCCTTGCTGGCTTTCCCCCCGCTCAGTTATTATGAGATCATATCCTTTTACGCAATCACATCTCTACCTGGTTGTCAGTTCATGTCTATCCAATGCAGCCTCCAAAAAACACAAGACAGAGCTCTGGGCTCTTTCAGAGAGCTGAACAGGTGAAGGTTCCTGGAGGTGGCACCCAGGGAGAGAATGGAATTCCATGCCCCTTCCCCCATGCCTTGCCCTACACATCTCTTCACCTGTGTCTTTTCTAATATCCTTTATAATAAATGGGCAATGTAAGTGCTTCCCTGTGTCCAGCAAATTAGTCAAACCCAAAAAGGAGATCATGGGAACCTGAACTTGAAGCTAGTTCAGGCCTCTAGAACTTGTGACTGGAGGGGGAAGTACTCTTAGGACTGAGCGTTCACCCCATGGGATCTGCTGTTTTCTCCAGGTGACAGTATAGGAATTGAATTAGAGGACACCCAACTGGTGTCCACTTCTTGGTTTAAAAAAAAAAAAAACAGGGGTGGGGGTGGCAGGGAGGAGCAAGATGGCGGCTAATGGGATCTGCCCAGAAACATCCCTTTAGTGACACAGGGATTCAGGGAGAGACTTCTGGACCCCATGAGGAGGAGAACAGCACTGGAGAACTGGCAAGTATTTGCAGGTGTTTGTTCAGTCTAATCCTGCAGGCAGCTGTAAGTACAGCAGCTGTGAGATTGCAAACTGGACAGGCCTTACCTGTGAACTATTTGGGTTTTTTTTTTTTTTTTTTTTTTTTTTGGTCATGGCACTTAGTTGAACTATTTTGGAAGAACTTGGGCAAGAGTGTGGAGGACTTTGAGCATTGTCTAGGACCCCAGACTGAGCTGCTGAGCTGGATGGAGCTAATAATGTTTGGCTGTGTGCTACTCAGAGCCATTGTGGGAAAACTGCCCTGGCAAGCTCTGCCCTCATGGTCACAGAGCAAGGATCAGGCAGGAGACCTTGGGCAAGTAATCTTGTGACAGAGCAACATAAAGGCAGAGACTAAGATGCCTTATAGCCGTGGCCTCAAGGGCATAGAGTGAGACCCATTTTGGCACAGTGATCCCAGCTACAAGTGTTTTCCTGGGAAAGCTTCTGCTTAGCCAAGACTAGCAGTTTAAAGTACCTTTTAAGTGGGCTGAGGAGAGATTTAAGCTCTCCACCCTGCGGGGTTTGAGAAATCAGCAGAGGCCTCCAGTCTCCATCTCATATAGCCATGTCAGCATTGTGATTAACATCTCATGCCCCAGAAGATCACCTGTTGCCCAGACAATATTCAGCAAGATTTATATACTGTCTTGTTTTGCTTTTTTAATTTCAACATTTTCCCTATAGATTTTCTCCTTTTTTCTTTCTTCATTTTTCTAGTTTAAATATAATTTTCCATTTTTGCCTTCTTTAACAATTAGAAGTTCATTTTTGCTAGTGTTTCTACCACTATTATTTGGTTTTTTCCCCCCCAATTTTATCCCATAAAGTTTTCTGTTTGATTTATAGCATTTTTGTCTTTCCTCTCTACTTGGTGGAGGTGGGGTACTGTGTCTGAACAGCCTGGCAAAGAGCTGCTGACCTCAAGGGAACCATCCAACCTGGAACCCCCAGAGGTTGGGGGTTTTTAAGGTTGTGTCAAAGTACCCTACTGTACATCTATATTGCTCCTGTCTCCCTTTTTCTGTGCCTCTCCTCTTTTTGTCAATATTCTCTTTTACTCACCCCCTCTCCTTTCTCTTTTTTTCTTTTCATTTTTTTTTTCTTTTTTCCCTTCTTGCTCTTCAGTCTTCTCATCCTTCTGGTTCTGTACCAAAAGGACTCATCAAAACCCTAGTCCAGAGGCATGGTAACTTAAAGAGCAAGAGGATGTGAAAGGAAAATTAGGGCAAGGAAACAAATAAAAGAAAACACTCATGAGGAAGAATCAGCAGACAAATCCTGGCAACATGAATAAACAGTCCAGGGCAGCCCCCACAAGGGACTGTGAGGTAGCTACTGCAGAGGATTCCACCTATAAAGAAATGTTAGAAATGACAGAAAGGGAATTCATAATACATATGATGAAAACAATGAAGGACATGATGGAAACAATGAAGAAAACTGCTGATAAAGTGGAAAATAACCAAAAGGAAATCCAAAAACAGAATCAAATAAGAGATGAATGATATGAAGTATATAGAAAAGATATAGCAGAGCTGAAGGAACTGAAGCAGTCAATTAGGGAACTTAAAAATGCAATAGAAAGTATCAACAACAGATTAGACCAAGAAGAAGAAAGAATCTCAGAGGTAGAGGACAAAGCTCTTGAGATAACTCAGATAGTTAAAAAGGCAGAAGAGAAAGAAAGCAGAATGTTCACTGACAGAATTATGGGACTTTATGAAGCATTAAAACATACCAGTTATAGGTATCCCAGAAGGGGAAGAAGAATGCCCCAGGAGAATGGAAGCCATAATAGAGAATATTATAAATGAAAATTTCCCAAATATAACCAAAGACTCTGACACACTCCTTTCAGAGGGATATTGGACACCAGGTTGCCTCAACTCTAACAGAGCTTTTCCAAGACACATTGTGATGAGCCCGTCCAAAGTCAAGACAAAAGAAAAGATTCTTCAAGCTGCCAGGAGTAAGCACCAGTTGACCTACAGGGGCAAATCCATCAGGGTGACTGCAGACTTCTCTAATGAAACTTTTCATGCCAGAAGACAATGGTCATCTACCTTTAATTGACTTAAACAGAACAATTTCCAGCCCAGAATTCTATATCCTGCTAAGCTAAGCTTTAAAATTGACAGAGAAATCAAATCATTTACTGATATGCAAACATTGAGGAAATTCGCCACAAGATCAGCTCTACAGGAAATAGTTCAACCTATTCTACACACTGACTATCACAATGGATCAACAGCAAAGTAAGAACTTAGAAATTAAAGGACAGAACCTAACTTTCGCAATGATGCAAAAGATAAAACTAAGCAATGGACTCTCACAAAATAAAATGAATAGAACACTACCCACATTTATCAGTTATCTCAATAAATGTTAATGACTTGAATTTCCCACTGAAGAGGCATACATTGGCTGACTGGATTAAAAAGCACAAGCCATCCATTTGCTGTCTGCAGGAAACACACCTAGCTTCAAAAAACAAATTAAAACTTAGAGCTGGCTCGATGCCTGTGGCTCAAGTGCCTAAGGTGCCAGCCATATACACCTGAACTGGCGGGTTTGAATCCAGCCCAGGCCCACCAAACAACAAGGATGGCTGCAACCAGAAAATAGCCAGGTGTTGTGGTGGGTGCCTATAGTCCCAGCTACTTGGGAGGCAGAGGCAAGAGAATTGCTTAAGCCCAGGAGTTGGAGGTTGCTGTGAGCAGTGATGCTACAACACTCTACCCAGGGCAACAGCTTGAGGTTCTGTCTCAAAAAAAAAAAAAAATACTGAGTTAAGGATTGAAAGACAATTTTTCAGGCAAATGGAATTCAGAAGAAAAGAGGAGTTGCAATCTTATTTTCAGATACATGTGAAATTTAATGTGGATTTAAAGCAACTAAAGTCAAAAAAGACAAAGATGGTCACTTTACATTGGTCAAGGGAAAAATACAACAAGAAGACATTTCGATTCTAAATATTTATGCACTCAACTTAAATGCTCCCAGATTCTTGAAACAGACCTTACTCAGTCTGAACAATATGATATCCTATAATACCATAATAACAGGAGACTTTAACACTTCTTTTACAGAGCTGGATGGACCCTCGAAACAGAAATTAAACAAAGATATAAGGAACCTAAATGAAACCCTAGAACAACTGTTTGATAGATGCATATACTCCATCCCAAAGCTAAAGAATATACATTCTTCTCATCGCCCCATGGAACACTCTCCAAAATTGATCATATCCTAGGACACAAAATAAACCTCAACAAAATCAAAAGAATTGAAATTTTACCTTGTATTTTCTCAGACCACAAGGCACTAAAGGTGGAACTCAACTCCAATAAAACTGTTCAACCCCATACAAAGGCATGGAACTTAAACAACCTTCTGTTGAATGATAGTTGGGTGCAGGAAGAAATAAAAAAGGAAATCATTAACTTCCTTGAGCACAACAACAATGAAGACACAAGCTATGAAAACCTGTGGGATACTGCAAAAGCAGTTCTGAGAGGAAAATTTATCACTTTAGATGCCTACATTCAAAAAACAGAAACAGAGCACATCAACAAACTCACAAGCCGTCTTATGGAATTGGAAAAAGAAGAACAATCTAAGCCTAAACCCAGTAGAAGAAAAGAAATATACAAAATTAAATCTGAGATCAATGAAATTGAAAACAAAAGAATCATTCAGAAAATTAACAAAACAAGGAGTTGATTTTTTGAAAAAATAAATAAAATAGATAAACCTTTGGCCAAACTAACTAGAAATAGAAAAGTAAAATCTCTAGTAACCTCAATCAAAAATGATAAAGGGGGAAATTACAACTGATGCCACAAAGATGCAAGAGATCATCTCTAAATACTACCAGAAACTCTATGCCCAGCAATTTGACAATGTGAAAGAAATGGATCAATATTTGGAATCACACCCTCTCCCTAGACTTAGCCAGGAAGAAACGGAGCTCCTGAACAGACCAATTTCAAGCACTGAGATCAAAGAAATAATAAAAAATCTTCTAACAAAAAATGTCCAGGTCCAGACAGCTTCACACCAGAATTCTATCAAATCTTCAAGGAAGAGCTTATTCCCATACTTCAGAAATTACTCCAAAAAATTGAAGAGGAAGTAATCTTCCCCAACACTTTCTACAAAGCAAACATCACCCTGATACCAGAACCAGGTAAAAAGGAGACCCAACTAAAAAATTATAGACCAATTTCAGTAATGAATATTGATGCAAAAATTCTCAACAAAATCCTAGCTTATCATCAAAAAAGTTATACATCATGATCAAGTAGTTTTCATCCCAGGGATGCAAGGCTGGTTTAACATACACAAGTCCATAAACATTATCCACGGTATTAACAGAAGTGAAAACAAAGACCATATGATCCTCTTAATAGATGCAGAAAAAGAATTTGATTAAATCTAGCATCCTTTTCTAATTAGAACACTGAAGAGTATAGGCATATGTGGCACATTTCCTAATCTGATCCAAATTATCTATGACAAACCCATATCTAATATTTTACCGAATGGAGTAAAACTGAAAGCTTTTCCTCTTAGAACTGGAACCAGACAAGGTTGTCCTCTATCACCATTACTATTCAACATAGTGCTGGAAGTTCTAGCCAATGCAATTAGACAAGACAAGGAAATAAAGGGCATCCAAATGGGAGCAGAGGAGGTCAAACACTCCCTCTTTGCTGACACTATGATCTTATACTTAGAGAACCCCAAAGACCAAACCATAAGACTCCTGGAAGTCATCAAAAAATATAGTAATGTCTCAGGATATAAAATCAATGTCCACAAATCAGTAGCCTTTGTATACAGCAATAACAGTCAAGATGAGAGGCTAATTAAGGACGCAACTCCCTACACCATAGCCTCAAAGAAAATGAAATACCTAGGAATATACCTAACAAAAGAGGTGAAGGACCTCTATAAAGAAAATTATGAAACCCTAAGGAAAAAAATAGCAGAGGATATTAACAAATAGAAGAACATACCATGCTCGTGGCTTTGAAGAATTAACATTGTTAAAACAGCTATACTTCCCAAAGCAATCTACCGATGCAAAGCCATCCCTGTTAAATTACCTATATTGTACTTTCAAGACTTGTAAAAAATGATTCTGCATTTTGTATGGAACCAGAAAAAAGCCTGTATAGCTAAGGCAGTTCTTAATAATGAAAACAAAGCCAGAGGCATCAGCATGCCAGATTTTAGACTGTACTACAAAGCCATAGTGGTCAAGACAGCATCGCACTGGCACAAAAATAGAGACATAGACATTTAGAATCGAATAGAAAACCAGGAAATGAAACTAACATCTTACAACCACCTAATCTTTGATAAACCAAAGGAATAGGTTTGACCCCATCTCCCACCCCCTTCCATCAATAACAATAACCAAACAATAGGAAAGACTCCCTATTAAATAAATGATGCTGGGAGAATTGGATATCCACATGTAAAAGACTGATATTGGACCCACACCTTTCTCCACTCACAAAAATTGATTCAAAATGGATAAACGACTTAAATTTAAGGCATGAAACAATAAAAATCCTCAAAGAAAGCATAGAAAAAGCACTGGAAAATATGGGCCTAGGGAAAGACTTCATGAAGAAGTCTACTGTGGCAATTGCAACAACAATAAAAATAAACAAATGAGACTTAATTAAACTGAAAAGCTTCTGTACAGCTAAGGAGACAACAACCAAAGCAAATAGACAACTTACACACAATGGGAAAGGATATTCACATATTT